>APFE030245346.1:84686-114954 GCA_000404065.3 Pinus taeda
ATTGGAAAGAGAGGTTTTGTTGATCTTAACCATCTCATCAACAGAGGAAAGTATTAAATTATTCAGTAGTTTCAATACATCATCTATTCTATCCATTTCAGACCAATATAATCAGAGAAGTGATGTTATCTTCAGCTACAAATTGGTCTATAAAATGATAAATAATTGCAACTATTAGATGAGTAGCAGGATACCAGACAGAGTACCAATTTCAATGTAGCAAATAACTTGCTGCTTTAATGTATTTGGATACAACTGGTTAAGCGAGCTCGTTTTGAACACACTGGCCTTGCACTGATATACTTTCCAGTGTCACTTTCTGTGTCTTCCTCAGTGGAGTAACTTCTCTTATGACCAACAGATAGTCTCAAGCCTTGAGGATCATAGCCTTTGAGATTCACGTTGAGTAAATACCAAAAGTTGTTGCCAAGTGTCCTTGGAGATACTATACCGAGAATGTTTCTGTACAAAGTCACACCACTGCTCAAGCAACCGAAATTTTCCAGCCAATACCAATCTCCAGGCTTCTATAGCTGTGTTGAGAGCAAGGTTCTTTTGTCCAAGTTCACAGCAAATAAAGAAGACAAACTGATAGAACAATGCAAATCGACAAGAATCCAACACAAAAAAGAAAAGGTGTTTGGTAGACACCATCAACTGCTCATCTTAATCAAGTCGGGACTTGAGAGTGCAAAGACCACAGAGTGCAGCATGCCGCAATATTCATCAAACATGTCGACCATTCAGGAGATCCTAAATTTACTCAGATCTTCAAAATTTCAATAAAAATGCAGATCTAAGGAGATAAAATTCACTCAGAAAACTTTTCAGGGAATCTTCCAAACGCCCTTAGTTACTGATTTTACCCTATTCTAAATTTACTCAGATCTTCAAAATTTCAATAAAAATCCAGATCTATGGAGATAAAATATCGCCGGAAATCTTTTCAGGGATTCTTCCAAACATAAGAAATTTGATTTAGGATTTTATTGCTCTCAAGAGCTTGAGAACTGCACTTGTTCTGAACTCACATCTAACAGCTCGTTCTCCCACTTCTTCATACAACCATCTACTCATCACTTTGACCATTTCACTAAGCCGGAGCTACAGATAAATGCCAATCCAAACTCCACTCTGAACTATCAACGATAACATAGCTATCATCTAAGTCACCTGACACGGGGATTCGGGACACGTAGGATTCGAGATTCGTGGTGTCAGATTCGGACACGCTGACCCCCCGAAACAGGACACGTTAGGACACGTTATATATTATTTTAATTAAAAAAAATTAATAATATATTACATATTTATATATATATTAAAAATTAGATATTCATATATTATCTTACACACATTTTAATTAATTGATACAAATTTATTGATTTCCAACATAGTCTTCGTCTTATAAGCTATTAGCATGCAAGAGTAATACAAAATTCAAAATAAAATGTCAGTGGTACTGGTCACATAAATGATAAATCTATTAAAAATTAAATCATGATTCATAATTCATAACTGAAAGACAACTTACAACTACAAGATAGTAAGATAAACACTGACAATTGTAGTTTCCTCATTAAGTCATCAAATCAAAATGTGTTACATAGGTAGTGTTGGTGCAATGCCAGTGGCAAATAGAAATAGAAAATATAAAACAACTACAGGTATACAAGCCTCAAGGCATCAATCAGCATCAAAATCAGCATCATTGTCCCCATCATCGTGGTCCCCACTGCTCTCCTTTGCATCCTCCTCCTCCCCTGTATCCATAGTCGCCTCTACATCTATTGGTATGGAGGTTGACCCCTCTAAGTCATCAAATCTAGCAGGCTCTAGCACTGGATCATTGAGATCCATGTTGGCCAATGCCAACTCAACAGTGGTGTCCAGACGCATATCATTCGGAAGAGTGTTACTTGGGAGCGGGAGCGAAAGCGGGGAGCAGGAGCGAAAACAGGAGCGGGAGCGACATATTCAGAAGCTCTTGGTTTGGTGCTCTTGATTAAATACGAGTTCCATACCCTAATACATGACAAAATTCAATGGAAACATTGCAATATCCCAATCCTAAAATCTTGAAAAACTGATAAGTCTGTTGGATTTTGAATGAAATCTAAAATTCTACTTCCTCCATATGAAATCCAATGAGGCCGGAACCACTCTCAAACATCCTGAGTCATTTCATGGTAATGTTAAAAATTTAAGTAAAAGGATGAAAATGAAGATTAAGGAGAATGTCACTTTTACTTTAAGAATTTAACATTACCATGAATAGTATATCAATACGAGGGCCTAGACTTGATCATGAAGCTGCCAAAATGCTCTACTCCTTCCTGCAACAACACAAATCACTTGCCAAATGAAAATATTAATGAGCAAACACGCCCTTTTCTTTCTCGCACTGAGCTTAACGAATCCTGGAAACGGGACACGTGTCCTAAAATCGCGACACGCCTTTGAAAATCGCGACACGCCCTCGGACACGACGTGTCCTATGACTTGGACACGAATCGGGACCGAATCGTGTCGGATTCGTCGGATTCAGGATTCGCAGGGGGTTTAGGACAAATCCGGTGACTTAGTCCAAAACTGTTCAGGGAAATTCATTGTCATTGGAATGAGATGAAAGAAAAAAATTCACATTAGGCAAAGATTCGTAGATCCAAATGAGTTTTCAAGGTTTTTTGTCACTTCAAAGGCCTTGAAAATACCTAGAGCGTATCCCCAGAAAAGCTCATTGTCCCCAGAATCCAATTAAGTAAAGAAAATTCACGGATGGCGTAGATTCAAGCCGTTTCAGGAAATTGTAAGGTTCTGAATCATTTCAAAAGCCTCGGAAACTAGTAGAGCATGGAGGAACTATGTCGTAGAAACTCTAAGAGATGAACCCATACCAGGCATCTCAAATTTCTATCCCATGTTTTGCGTTGACCTTGACCAGAAAATAGATGGTTTAGAATCATTTTTTATCATACACAGAACTGGTATATTATATTAGTAACAACCTATAAAATTTCATTGTGGCCAAAACTTGGACTAGTAAAAAATTCACAAAAGCCATACATATAGACCATTCGAGCATTTTTCAAGACACTGGGTTGTTTCAGAAACCAAAAACCCTGGAAAACTCTGGCACTTGGAGAAATTAAACCCTTGGAACTTTGAAATGTAGATCTATACAGTTATTAATAAGATATTGGAAATTTTCATTGTGTCCATAAGCTAGACAAGTAAAAAAATTCACAGAAGTCATACATGCAGGCCATTTGAGGATTTCAAGGTACTAGCTCGTTTCAGAAATAAAAAACCCTCAAAACCTCTGGCACTTGGAGAAATAATACCCTTGGAACTCTGACATGTAGACCTATTTTATAAAATTTAATTTAAAAAAGCAAAAAAGCAAAAACAAGGGAAGTTCCTTTTTAAACTTAGCTCGTCAGAAAGACTATTAAGCCTAGTCTTTAAATTTTCATACAAATCTTCAATTTCTTTTTGCCATCATGTATTCTGTATCACATGCACATTGTGGATAAAATTTAATACATCTCTGAAAAATACAACATTTTCTTTCTCAGAAATAATTTCCCATTCAACAAATATGATTTCGATTCGGCATGAGGGAGTAGAACGGGCAATAGTCTCATAAGAGCTATATGCCAAGTAAGGATGGTCCCTACTCTTTATCGAGTCTGCCAAGCCCTGGACACGATGCAAGACTGTAACCAATTTGAAGACCATCTCAAGCCGAAAGGGCTGAGCTCCAAACTCTGCAAGGATGATGTGCTGCGGCACTGTATTTTGCACCTAATGATGCGGCGGAGAAGAAGAATCTGGACTCTCTCAGCTGAAGCCCAGTCTGACTCAAGTAAAGACGGCCCCCAAATCTCTGAGCCATATAGAATAATGGGACGAATCAAGGTGTCCATGAGGCTCATCTTGGACGAGATGTCGTGGAAGTGATGTTGAAAGCATTGTCTCTCGAGAAGGGCTAAGGATCCATATCCTTTGTTGATCCGAGGCTGAAGCATTGGTTGCAAACTGAAGCGAGGACCTGAAAATTGCACCCCCAAGTAAGTATACGTGATGGTGATCTCAATCTCCTCCCCTCTGAATAGAAAGTGAAGGTCTGAGGTTTTCTTCACCCTGTTGACCTCTACCGGTCAACTACCCATGCAGTACCCCCCCCCCCCCCTCTTTCTTCGCAAAAGGGGCAGCACCTGATCAGCGTGTCGTCCACCCAGTCATCAGCAGCCACAATCGAAACCCAGTCTGCATGTATTAATTGAAATAACCACGAGGAGCGTTTGTAAATTGCCTAAGGCGCACCCTAACTTTCCCATGATAATCTATGTCCCGGAGGTTTTTCGTCTCACCGAATCACGGATCGGCAGAGTTTTCCTTCAACCTGACCCCAAGCCGGCGATAGATTTTCTCATTGGAATTTTAGAGAATCCTAGTGTGTTAGCTTGCGTAGAAAGGTGTCGCAGACCTGGGTTTTGTGAGGTCTATGTTAAAGGGGTTTTCCCCTTGAGATGTAAAGGTTAAAGTCATGATCTAAATGTGTCCTGAGGGTTAAAAAATGTTTTAATCCCTCATGAGTCCTAAGTCCAGGTCTTAGGTATGGTTCCAAGGTCTGTAGTTCGATGATCCATTTAAATGAATTAAAAATTAAAAAATGAATAAAAAATATTAATAAAATATAAAATAAATAAAAATTAAAAAAAAAAATAAAATAAATAATAAAAATAATAAAAGTTCAAAAAAATAATTTTAAAAAATAATAAAATAATAATATTTTAAACGACGGATGAGATCAGAGATGTCTGATCCTCAATCAACGCGTCGAGATTCATTTCAACATGGATCACTCGAACTAGCCGTTGGGATCATTTCCTTTATATAGGGTTTTAGGAGGTCATTTCAGATCATGGGATCTGTGGAGTCAAAGACTGAAGAAGCTCTCTTGTAAATCTGTTTCTGGTTAATAAAGAAGACTTTGGGGTCCATATCTTGATGGTGTTACTCTCTTGAAATGTTGTGATATTGTTTAATTTTCTGCATATGTTATTTTCAGCTGTTAATAATAGCTTTTTGTAGAGTATCGTGAGCATAGGTATCTTGCTCACTTGCTAGGGTTTGGGTGCTTTTAGGGTTTCTGAAGTAACGGCAGGTATCTCCATTACTTCCTGAGATCTAGCAGCATTTTTGCCTTCTTTACTGATGGTTGTTTTGAGCTGTGCAGAAAACATTGTCTGAAGGAAATTTGTGGGCGTTCGGGGAAGTTCTCGGCTGAACCAGCCAACTCCCACAAGCATTTTCGCTGAGCCCAGTTGGATTTGATCCTGGGTCTATCATTCAGTTTATTTTTAATTTGCATGAGAGATTTTTCTGAAGTTTTTCACAGTGAAAATCTGAAAATCAATATTTCTTTGAATATTTTTCTGAGCTTATTGTTGAATCTGGCTGTTAAGGGGCCACATCTGTAAATTATTTAAATGTGTTAGGGTTTCAAGTTTCTTCTGACTTAGGGTTTTTATTTTATCTGTACATATTATTATTGGATGTTTCCATGGTTACAGGTGTAGAGCTATATTTATTTCTTTCTTTGCTTCTTTACGACGCTATTTAAAACAGGGCAAATTCAAATATTAGAGAGAACCTTTTGGATTTTATCTTGAGTTTAGTGGTTTTCTGGTGTTATTTACAGGCCAAATCGATGAACGATGACATAACCTCTTCTCGGAATTCAAATTTTAAGAAGGCTGAAGCGACGTTTGCACCGAAGTTTGATGGATGGTGATTTATTGAAGATCTGGTGACCGCTCACAGATAGAGATAGGGATCGAATGCTGATTTTTTTTTTGTGACCAGAAAAGGTTACAGAACTGGAGCAAGGACGCAGCACTATCTACGTGGAGCGTGGATATTTCTCCTCCTCAACGTGCATTTGTTCCATTTGTTTCCGCCCACGTCCATTTCACCTGATATCCCTGCCGTCGAACATCAAATCCCGCACACCCGTCGAAACTCCAGAACCTGCACCTGCAACTGCCAAATATAAAAAAAAAGGGGTCGATTTTCCAGATCTGGCGTGGGCATCAGCATGGGCGTCGGCGTGGGCATCAGGAAAGTGCGTAGTTTTCTCCCTACATGGGTTTGTTGTGGCTGAACTCCAATATTCATGCCCGCACGCACAGGTATGCTGAAGCCGTCCTGGATCAAACGCTGCCCACGCTATCTATCCTCGCACGTCGTTTTGAAACTGCAAAACGAAAACAACCTTGCCGCTGTCGATTTTCTGCACCTGCACGCAGCATTCGTTGCCCCTGTCCTAAGTCCGCACGCCGCTCATGCCCGTTTCAACCGTAGTTGCACACAAAAAAACGAGTCTCAGGGTCTCATATCCGCGTACCTGCATTGTGAAGCTCGTGGGCGTTACCCGATTCAAACAGCAAGTGCGTTAGATCGATTTTTTTGGGCGTAGGTAAGTGGTTCACGTTGTAATTTTAATTCACATGCGTCATTTTTTTTTAAGGGGTCTAGTTTCATGTGTAATATAGTTTAGGGTTTAGTGTAGGTCTTTTTCCTTTAATTTAATTTGTTTAGTCTTTATAAAAAAAAATAAAAAAAAATCAATAAATTCGATTTTCATTTTGATTTTAGTTTTTTTGGTTTTGTTCAGTCTTCATGCATTAGATCATTTTTAGAGTTACATTATTTCTTTTATTTATTTTCATTAAAATAAAAAATTCGTTAGATGTTTTAGGTTTAATATTTGTGTTAAATTTTATTTTAATGAAATAAATAAATAAATAAACAAATAAATCGTAAAAATTATAAAATAAAAATATAAAAAAGGGTTTCTTGCTTTAGGGTTTTAGTTTTGATTTTAGAATAGATTCAATATTAGTTTTCTTTAAGCTTTATTTTAATAAAAAATATAAAAAATCCTATTGTTACATTTTGTTTATTTAGTTTTGATTCTTTTTCTTTTAGATCTTAGAATTAGGGTTTTAAGATTTTGTTTTAAATTTGATTTAGATTAGTTTTAAATAATTTTCTTTTTTTTTTATTATTTTGTTTTGTTTTAAAATAACTAAAAAATCATAAAAAGTATAAAATGAAAAATCAAATAAAAAAATTTTTAGGACTTAGGATTAAATTTTAAATTTTGTTTTAAGTTAAAATTTTGTCAGAAAACCTATAAAAATTTTCATCGTGGAAGATTACTTTTGCTGGATTCAGTGGTTTTCAATCGTTATCTTTCATACTGAGATCTAAAATTTTTCAAGTCGAGACATGAAATTGATATCTAGTTAATGGATTATGATTCGTGGTGTTTCGAAGCATTTATCTTTTTGAGGCCTTCAGTTGCTGGATATCATTTTGGTCATTTCTAAGAGCACTGTTCACGTTTCATGTTTCTATAATCATCTAACAAGTAATCGATTCAATGATAGTCTCTTAAGGCACTGGTCTGCTAATCAAATCATTTTTAGTGCTTATCTTAAATCGTGTCTCGTGTCTCCCAACCAACTGGTCGACAGTTGGTCTTCATCATCTCACAGGGTCTACCCCCCTTAGCCACGGGAGACAGGCTTAAACGGAGGGATCGGGGATTAGAGTGACAGCCCCCGGTCTGAGCGTTGTCGTGTCAATCTGCGCGACAACACACCCCATTAAAGATCATAACCTTGGTTTTACCCAGGTTGATTGTCAACTGTCGATGGTCACATAACAGAGCTAAGGCATCTCGCTGTCTCTGTAATCCTTCTGGGGATGAGGAGAGGAGGACCACGTCGTCAACAAAGAGTAGAATAGATATTAGAACCTAGTGAAGAAGGCAGCCATCAGTGTTTTGGATATGCTTGTGTAGAAATGCTTCCAACTCGTCAATATAGATCCCAAACAGGGTAGGGGACAGTGGACAACCCTGTTTAACCCCAATAGTGCTTCGAATGAAATCAAACATCCCATGGGTTGCATGAAGACGACTAAGAACAGACTCATATAGGCGCATAATAATGGTCAATTGGGTTGCAAAAATGTCAATATCTTTGAGTCTCTAGAGCAAGGCCTCCCTCGTAACAGAGTCAAAAGCTTTCCGAGAATCTATGAAAGAAAAGTAGACTTTCGAAGATCGGTGTCGTGCCTCAATCATGGCGCGAAGGGTGAATATGTGGTCAATGGTCTGATGATCCGATCGAAAACCTGTCTGTCCCCTAGCTTTGAGTTGTCTCTGCTCAAGGTCACTAGAGAGTTTCCTATATAGAATAGCAGCATACAACTTCGAGAACGTGTGACCCACCATGATCATTCTATAGTTATTGAGATTTGAGCTGGAACCTGATTTATGGATCGGATGGATGATGTGGTGTGCCCATGTCGATGGAAAACCTTCACGGACTACATGGATTTTCTTTGGGACTTAATTTGATAAAGATAAGAGAACATTTTTGTGTGCAAAGTATCTCATTATATCTTAAGGTTCCATAAAGCCTATATTTATCAAGCTTATACTATCTTGATCGGTCTTGGGCTCCTTTGTTTCAGAGGAAAAATATGTTAGATTTTTTATTATATTTAAAGACCAATACATATATCTGAATAGAAATCCATGCAACAGAAATAGTTCAACAAGTGTGTGGGCTTTCTCTGTACCAGAAAGCTGAGATTCCAATCATACCAACACAAATAAAAATCAGAAAACATGCAGAAACACTACCGATTGCAATCAATAGGATGAAACCAAAAGACAAAATAGTATTGTTCTAACAACACATCTAATACAAAACAACAGATATAGATCAATATGGCAATTTGATATCTCCCTCCTCGATAATGTTCTGTTCCATGTAGTGCTTATAATGCATATGCCCATATTGTCCATGTAGGCATTTCTTAGATAGCTTATACGCCTCCATGTTAAATTCTCGGAATACATGCTCAATAGAATATGAGGGGAGTGTGGAAAATCTCTATTTGATGCTCATTATCCAACCTGCAAGTAGTGGAGGATCAAATGAATGTTGTCCCAGAATTCCTCCAATAAGGAATTTTGAGTCCCCATAAATGTTGATGTTGTGCCATCCCTTTTCTGAAATGAACCAGAGTAGTCCTTAGAGAGACATAGTCTATGCTCTTGTATTAATTCCCGGGCCATGCCAATATAGTGTGTATCGAGTATGTTTGCCCAGAAAAATGACCACACAACAACTGTATATACCTCCTTGTGATGCACCATCGAATCAACCTGCTAGCAGAGTAATAGAAGGGCCAACTCTAATCTTATCAAGATTTCTGGATGTTGTAAGCGGAGGAAGAGATTATACCATCCAGTTGTTCACCTTATGACAAATTTTATGAATATCTATCGGAATGCCTTCAAATATATAATTGTTTCTAGCTTTCCATATTTCCTGTTAGGTCCCTATAATACTAGTGATTCCCCCATTACTATTGTTGTTGTATCCCTTATTAATATTTTTGTGCCCCTATTGTCCCCATATTGTTATTATTGTGCCCCATAGAATCCCTCTATTGTTATTTTTGTGCCTTTATATTATTATTGTTAAGTCGGCTTGGTTATATTGTGACCCCTTAGACTCCTTTATATAAAAAGGAGGTTTTGTCATTTGAATCATCCAGGAATTGTTCATTTGTGTAATCTAAAGGAGGTTGCCCCCTCGAAGAGGGTTATTTCTAAGTCGTTTATCTCTCTTTTCTATCATTTTGTGAGCTGGTTTCATAACATTTGGTATCAAAGCTTTGGATTCTAGGGTTTCGCTGCTCCAAACAAGTCATCGTGGCATTTGCACTATGTTTCAAATGCTAAAAAGAAGCCCATTTGGGTTGAAATCGTTCTGAACCTTGGGTTCGAATTTCAGAGATTTTCGCGCTATATTTGTAGAGATATGATCTGAGGAAGTTGGTCTTTTTGCAGACTCCTAAATTACATTCCAAACAGGTGACTTGGGGAAAATTGTCATAACTTTTATTTTGAGCATCAGATTGAAATTTCGTAAGAAGTTACAGAAAGGAGGATGGACTCTAGTTTCCTGTGTATATTTTGCAGATCCTAAGGTCAAAACGGTGACACGTGGCACTCCATATAAGTTTGCTCTTCTGAAAAGGTATACAATCAGGTCATCTTGGGAGATTGTGCATAACTCTTTCTTGGAGAATCTAAATTTGATCAGACTGGTGGCATTAGAAAGAGGATGTAGAGGGCTACTGCAGGTAGCAATTTCAGAACTGGAAGATCCGAAATTACAGAGATACATCAGATGCAATATCGAGCTCCTACAAAGTGAAAAAATGTATGTAGATTTTCTTAATTTTTTGCATAAGATTGGTTTGAAAAATTAGTTTGAAGGAATTCAAAGGGCATAGTAAAGCATTATTATCGGTAATTGATGCCCCGAGGAAAGAAAATGCAAAAACCTAGTAAGCAACCTGAAAGCTCTAGCATGACTCATGAAGAAGAGGAAGAAATGCAACATTATATATCAAAATTACGAGACCAAGTGCAACAAATGTCACTCGCACAAAAAGTAACAAAATCTAAGATGGAGGGTTTAAAGAAAGGCGTAGAAGCTAAGATGAATGACATGGAAGCTAAGATGGATGGCATGGAAGCTAAGATGAATGATGTGGAAGCTAAGATGGACGATTGCAAGACAGATTTGAAGACAGGCATGGAAGATTTGAAGACTGATTTGACAAAGCTTCTACAAGAAACGCTTACTAATAACAAAAGGGTAGTAAAGGAAACTCACGATGAAAACAAAATAAATGTTAATCATGATTTCATAGACTCTAACATTGGATCGAAGAACCACCATGTTCCAAAGATTGATGAGGAAGTTTGATGGCAAGGATCCTGGAACATGGATACTACAGATGGAGCAATTTTTCGATCTCCATAATTATGTGCAAAACACACAAAAGGTACGTATTGCAACTTTATATTTGGAACCAAATCAATTTATATGGTATCGATGGCTTTGCTCTCGTAAACAAATTGTCACTTGGGCAATTTTTACGGAAGAGATGACAACACATTATGAGGATACAAAAAGCAACACTTTTTTTAGCTAATTGGTAAATCTCAAACAAAAGGGTTCAATGATGGAGCACATTGAGGAATTCCAAAAATTGAACATAAGGGTAAAAGATATTCCAGAGGAGCATACGATTGATGTGTTCATAGGGACTTTAAAGGATAATATCCAACATGAGGTTTGCCTTTGGGAACTTGATTCATTGGAGAAGGCGTTCAAGTTAGCAAGAAAAATGGAAAGCAAAATTATGGCAACCAAGAAGCCTACCACTCACAACTATAAAGATAGAAGTCTTGTTGCCCATAGTGTTCCACAACCTACAAGGTTGACACCACAACAATTGGAAGAAAAAAGAGCAAAAGGGCTTTGTTACAGTTGTGATAGCAAATACAATAATGGTCATAAGTGTGCTGAGAAGAAATTATTCTACATAGATTGTTAAATTGAGCATTGTGATGTCTAAAATATAATAAAATGGAAACATTGATAATGCGAGGAATGGACTTCAAAATCCAAAACACATCTCATATCTTTTTCTTTCCTCCCCTCCTTATGAGAAATATATTTATATTCCATATGAGGAACATACGTGTTTTGGTCCTCTAGGGACTAATCAAACTCAACAATGAAGCTCAAATCCTTTACAATAAATCTCACCACGTGGTTTGCAAGAATTGAACCTAGGTTGGGAGGACATCAATTATTTCTCCTAACCACCTAAGATAAATCCAAATGAAAAAGCACACCTCTTAAGTTATGTGAATAATATGCACAAGTTAAGTAATTTTTTTATTATAAAAACCAAAAAACAATTGAAACCATGCCAATTTAATACATGTAGATCCAAGACAATCTTCACCAACACCCTCAAAGTATCAAATGGTTACCTTTGCAAAGAGTCCCACCCGTGTTCAAATCTCTGGAGGCGTCACCCATACGCCCGTAGTGTAGGAAGATACAAGCAATAAAAAAGAAAGTTCCATCACCAACTCTGGCCTCTGGAGTTTTGGTGTTTGGAATCGATTTGCAAAGAGTTCCACCCATGTCCAAATCTCTGGAGGCGTCACCCATATGCCCGTAGTGTAGGAAGATACAAGCAATAAAAAAGAAAGTCTCATCACCAGCTCTAGCCTCTGGATTTTTGGTGTTTGGAATCGATTTGAAAAGAGTCCCACCCACTTTCAAATCTCTGGAGGCGTCACCCATACGCCCGTAGTGTAGTAAGATACAAGCAATAAAAAATCAAGTCCCATCACCAACTCTGACCTCTGGAGTTTTGGTGTTTGGAGTTGATTTGCAAAGAGTCCCACTCGTGTTCAAATCTCTGGAGGCATCACCCATACACCCGTAGTGTATGAAGATACAAGCAATAAAAAAACAAGTCCCATCACCAACTCCGACCTCTGGAGTTTTTGGTGTTTTGAATCAATTTGCAAAGAGTCCCACCCATGTTCAAATATCTGGAGTTGTCACCCATATGCCCATAGTGTAGGAAGATACAAGCAATAAAAAAGCAAGTCCCATCACCAACTCCGGCCTCTGGAGTTTTGGTGTTTGGAATCGATTTGCAAAGAGTTCCACCCATGTTCAAATCTCTGGAGGCGTCACCCATACGCCCGTAGTGTAGGAAGATACAAGCAATAATAAATCAAGTCCCATCACCAACTCCGGCCTCTCGATTTTTCGTGTTTGGAATCAATTTGCAAAAAGTCCCACCCGTGTTCAAATCTCTGTAGGTGTCACCCATACACCCATAGTGTAGGAAGATACAAGCAATAAAAAATCAAGTCCCATCACCAACTCCGACCTCTGGAGTTTTGGTGTTTGGAATCGATTTTCAAAGAGTCCCACCCATGTTCAAATCTCTGGAGGCATCACCCATATGCCCGAAGCGTAGGAAGATAAAAGCAATAAAAAATCAAGTCCCATCACCAACTTCAGCCTCTGGAGTTTTGGTGTTTGGAATCGATTTGCAAAGAGTCTCACCCGTGTAACAAAACATCAAATTCTAAGGCTAAAACGAATGGGAAGTGACATTATATACCTCATATTAAAGGGAATATGTTAGTTAATTTATGTAATTAACCTTCTATGTTTAATTTTGTTTAAAGATAATAAAACGGTTTTCAAGTAAAATTAGAATGGTTTCCATGGTGGAGAATGTTGATGCTTTTAGTGTAGGGTAACTAATCATTATGGAATTCAACTATCCTACATAATGCATCATATTTTTTATTTTAATAATAATATGCCATCATGGGGGAGATAGGAGGAAGAGGGGAATTATTCAACCCCAATGAAAAATTTGTGGCACAATTTGCATGGGGTCTTGGTCATGCGACAAACAACCCAGTAGAGTTTCTTTCTCTAAGGAAGGGTCTAGAATTTCTTTGGAAATAAATGTTAACACTATTATAGTCTTCATTTATTAAATGCTTATAATTTGTTAGGTGGCTAAGGCTATGATGGAGTCTAGCTTTTATTTCCATGTTATTCTCCAAAGGATAATCTTACTTGCCTCTCAATTCGAGCCTATGGAATTTTTCCATGTTCGCAGCCATTTGAATTCAGTGGAAAACACTTTGGAAAATAAGGGCTTTGTATTGGGCCAACAAAGATTATATTTGGATAAAAAAAAAATCAAAATCATTTATATACCATAGTCATGACGAGAGCCCCAAGGCGTATTCACATTCATTCAGATTTTAATACATATGGAAATTTGATTCAAAGTGGGGATGGGACATCTTCCTCCTACTCTAAATGGTCTATGGCTCTTGTTAAAAGTCTAAGTGATGTTGGGATATGGAGATTTATTATTTTCTGACATCGATCTTCAAAATTTTCCTCTAGGTGCCCCATGCACCTTAATATGTGTCTCGAAATCTCTCCTCTCATCTACAAAATGAAGCATAAGAATTGAATTCTTATTTAATGGTGGGAGCAAATGGAATTAAATATTCCTATGGAGCTTCTTTCTTTCAGAAATGGGTTGGATTTAATTTCATAACCCCACACTTTCAATCACTAGTCTATTCATCATCCTCCGGAGGATTTTGGGTTGGATATGAAAATTTTCCTCAGTATGGCTCATGGCAGTGTTTTAGCCTCAATTATATAACAGATTATGTGGAACTCAAAATAATTATTTGGAAGCCTTACCTTGTTGGTCTTGGGGTGTGGGTTAACCTTGCTAGTGCTTTTGCAAGTCAAGTTCAGTGGCCCTTTCCTGAAATGGAATAACCTCATTGTCTTCCAGAGAGCCTTGATATTGGTTCATTGTTTCTTAAATTTTTGGATTTGGTTGAGGTGTTGCCAAGGTTTCTAGGAAACAAAAGGATGACATGGATCCAAGACAATGCTAGTCTTCACAATTATTATTAGAAGTTAAGTTCCTCCGACTTTTGAGTAGTTTGGAAATTTCTTTGAATGAATACCATAGGGAAGTTATTGCACTCATCACTTAGGTTACAGCTCTAGAGAATTGTATGGTTGGAAGTGCTCAACTTTCTCTTGGAGGTGTTGCTCCTAGTGTAGTTCATGATAAGAATAAGCATCTTCGCTCGCAAAGGAAAGCCAATCCTAATGTTGGGCATTGTTGGTGGGAGAAACTAAGGACGAGCTTATTGGTTTTAGTTAGAACATTTTTTGATATATTTTGTAATGTAAATACCTTCTTATACTTGGGATCTTCTGTATATTCATTAAAGATATATATTTATATTAGGGAAGAAATGGAACCCCAGAGATGGAACTAATTTTGTATGGTCTGGTGAATATTTACATTGTCAAAGAACATAAAGATCTTCTAAGGGTTCTAGAGCATAATCTAGTATTATTAATGCAAAACCCTTAATCGTTTATTTAAAAAAAAAAAATTCACATGGGGCTTTGGATTGATAGTGAAGGGGTTTTATGTTAAAGAAATCCATACAAAAAGGTCTCTGATTCTGTAACACCCTCCTCCCACATTTACCCAAGTTAACAAGTCCATTGGGGTAAACATGTGACAAGTGGCTACTACAATATAATTAAACTCCGCATGTACAGTTCAGAAAGTGGAACCAACACAAAACAATGAATCTAACCTTATGCTTATGTCACAGAACCTACATGAGCCAACCAACCCTTCCAGGTGATCAACCCCTGAGACAAATTGGCACTTCATTGCCCTAGAGCCTCAGTCGTTCCCATGACATCGGCATGCGTGCCACTGGGGCCCTCTAGGCACTCTCATGGCATGGTGTTTTAGCGGCTACACCCACCCTCCAAAATTTTTCCTTAGCCTCATTTTGGAGCCTCCCTTCTAACCCTCACAGCAGCTTGCCTTACTTCGTCGAGTTCACAATCTTCAGTGTATTTCTTACACAAAGGCAGCATGTTGGCCACAGCATGATCCATTCCCCTCATAGGTTGTTCACTCGGACTTGATCCAATTGCAGGCTGAGCAGCTTCCCCTTGAAAATTGCACATTTCTGGAGGGAAACCAGCCTTCCCTCCAGAAATTGCGCAATCCTCTCTAATAGCCTACTGGGCTCTAGGATCGCGCAATCTTGCCTGCCAAAACTCCCAGCAGGGTTTGCACAAATTTCCCCAGCAAGGCTACTCAGCCCAAAATTTGTGAAAATCTGGGTAGTAGGCAGCTGCTCTGCCCAGAAATTGTGCAAATCTCTTGGGCAGTCAACCCAGCTCCCAGCCAGAAATGCGCATTTCCTTCAAGTAGTCGAACAACCTCTTGCATGTGCAGCTGAGTTGATCGGTTCTCTCCAGGACTAAGCAAAGAAAAATTGAATGCATACACTACTTCTCGTCAGGTAGCATGAAAAGGCATCCCTTGTCTCAGGGATCTATGTTTAGCAGTTGGAGGTTACATGCAAGGAGAAATTCAGAAACCTCCCACCAAGTGTCACTTCCCCTAGATTTGTGGCATGCGCGTCACAACCTCGATGTTATCAAAACTCATCAACCGGACGTTGCAGAGCTCATTCCTCACATCAAACTTGTAGCTCCGATATCCCACATCACATCTAGGAGTAGTTGGCACATTCAGCTCAACACTTTTGGGGTAAGCCCGCTTCCCATGATTTGTGTTGCATTTCTGTCGCTTTTTTTGTTTTCGCTCGTGGGAGTATTGTTTGCTTGATTTCCTTGAACTCTTGTTGTCGTTTACATGTATACTAGCTTGTCCTAGCACTGTTTCAATTTTCGTTGCTATCTCACTGTTGTCGCATGCATGAAATTGTTTTGCACGAGCGTTCGCCCAACTGACGAACTGCCTCACCCACATGCATGTTGATCTGTTTGTTGAATCTCTAATTCATGTTTTGTATGCACTGTTAATCACTTCTGCTATCACTTAGTGTTTCCATTTACTTACTGTCTTAGTTGCTTTCAGTTGCCCGTTAATGATTTGGGCCAACCTTGGCCCAGACTCTACCTTCACCAAGGCTGCATTGTGCAATCTGGGGAAGGAAGGCTCACCTTCCTCTCCAGATTTGTGAATTCCTAGCCTCCAAGACTGTTTTGTGCATTTCTAGAGGACAGTGGCTGCCTGGCCCAAGAAATTGCGCAAATTTATCCCTATGCTAGCAGTCCTTCCCTGCTGGAATTGTGCATTACACAATTCCAGCAGTCAACAGCCAGACTGGACTGTGCATTACATAGTTCCAGCAGTCAGTCAGTTTCCCAGCAACCCAAACTATGCCTTGTGTAGTCTTGGTCATCGGTCTCCCAATCTCCCGACCGAAATTGTGTAACCTTCATGATCAGTCACACAGATATGTTGCAAGTCAGTTCTTCAAGTTCATTTTGGTTTTCGACCGATAAATTTCTTACCATGAGTGTTTCCATGTCCCCAGGTATTCCAGTTCCTCATCTACCTCTCAGCAGTGCGGGTACAATGGTTTCCAAAAGAGCAGAGTCGAAGACACCGTTCAGAGCACACCTGGAGATGCAGTCGATCAAAGTGTATATGAGCTTGCCTACTCACAAAGACATCAAGTTGTTCGTAGACAAGGACATCTAGCAGCAACATCACAGTGAGAAGCATCATGAACAGCAGTTGAAGGAAACATACCGAATGCAGCAAACACGAATGCAGTGAATGCAAGAGGAAGGTTGTTGACAACACAGAGGTGGAACAAAGTTGCAAGATCAAGCAGAGCCACGATAATGAAAGAAACTTTGGGGACTCAGGCTATAAGGTGACGGCGCGACATGAAGGTCAATCAAAGACAGATAATGGAATGAAGGAGTTGCATGTGCCAAAGCAGCAACTCAGGGAAGAACATGAAGCTACATAGACAGACGAATGAGTTGCAGCAGGGTCAAGAACAACAGTGGGTGCAACGTGCCCTCATGGATGAAACTGCACCTGTGCAAGTTGAAGATCCATCCTAGTAGCTGACACGGAGCAGACATGGTGGGAAGTGTTGTTGATCGCATGTAAGGGATTCAACAACATGCATGTCATTGTGCGCACTCATGCGATCCAACCCATTCAACACACTCACCAAGGCGAAGACAAGAAGCAAATCCAACTGAAGTTGAACATATACTTCAGTAAGTTGATGCGCATGATCACCAGCACACACTTGAAGATTAGCACGGACACTATGCATGAGTTTCTTTTCGGTTCAATCGCACCCAAGAAGACCATGCACATGTTAGCAGACAAGATGGATGAAGGAGCCAAACCAATGCACCGGTTGCAACGGAGGCAATAGTTCGCTTCAGCAAGATGTCACCATAAGGTGCATGCACACCATCACGAACAACCAAGCTTGGCATCAACTCACCACCTTCACCATCACAAGCATGTCAAAAGAGTTGGTCTCATCACAGTAGACCGAGCATCAATGATGTCTTGTAAGGCTTATTCAAGCCATGTTGTCTCACATGAGTACATGTGCATTGTAATGTTGAGTCATGTCAAGTGTAAGTCAAGCACCAATAGTTGGATGTAATAGTCATAGAGTAGGTGAAGAGTCATGAGGGTAGTTGAACTTCACAAAGGGGAATGTCAAGGGTCACCCCACCCTTTGTTATAAATAACCCCTCATAACTCATAGTAAGGGCTTTTGATCAGCCAAGCTTCTGATAATACTATCTTGGAAATAGCTTGGACAATATTGTAATGCGCCTTGGCTTCTCCACTGCACGGAGCTAGTTCATCTCTTTGGAGGAGTAGGTGGATGTGGTTGTAACATTCCACTGATGGGGCTAGTAGGTTTACATGGATGTATCGTATGATTGGAACTTACACTTCTTTATATAATAAGAGCCAACACGTTTTCATGCATATTTTGTTATTTTAGTTGGACTGCTCCAGTTGCCTTAATGATATATGTTGTTTAACTTACATATCTAAGTATGAACTGATTTGTATGCAATTATATGAATCTTGTTGCAAATGTGTTTTATATGTTGTTAATGTTGTCCCATCCGTGTCGACTGCTCTACCAGACATCAGACGGACCTTTCACATGAAACTTGTTGTAACAACCATTGCACTCATTCGGACTGATCCGTGAATGTTCTACGTGTTATCTTACCTTTTATGATGTGACTACCGCATCTGAGTGGACTGCTCCGCCGGAATCTGTGTATGTCCTTTTGTGTGTGTGTTCCTAGCCGAGTTGGGACTGATCCCTTTCAACTTGGAACTCACCTTCGCCCTCATCTCACCCTCTATGTGTTAGAACCTCTCATACACCCTCCTTGACTCACTACAGCTACTGACAGAGTTATCCTACTTGCCTCTATGCGACATCGTGGTCAAGGCATTACCTTATGACCCACTGCTGGGACTCCTACACCAAAAGGCCCGAGGTATAATTGGGATTCTTACCGGGGAGGTCCCTTTGACATGTTGGCAAGTCCAGCACCATCAACATTTTTTATGCTAGAAGGAGGGCCTAATGACAAGATGTGTCCTCTCATCCAATTTTTGAACCTTTGCATATCTTTCATGGAGTCATGCACTCTTCTTCCCCCGCGGTGTTTTTCAAATCGTGAAGATGTCTCCATCATGGGGAAACTTTTCAATCTCTTGTCCACTTTCATGTATGATGGTGAAGCTGAAGTGGCCTGGCCTGAGCACTTACATGGCTTTCTTTCCATGCTTCATGAGGAAGATGAGTTTTCTGACGAATAGACCAGTTTGCTGCTTGCATACACACTTTGCGAATCTCCATTTTGTTGGTTTCTCAGCCTACCGGCTGACACCATGCACTCGTCTAGGCACTTCTATGATCTTATTGAAGACACATTCTATCATTTTGATCCAGACCATCTTGACCAAAAACTGTTACAGCAATGGAAAGCTCCACATGAATCGGTTATTGATTTTTGGCAGTGCTTCCTTGACTTGTAGTTTCAAGCTCTGAGGAGACAGATGAAATTTGCTTATATTTGGGACTGGTTCAAGTATTTTCTTAAGAAATCTACCCGTCCCAAGAGAAAGCTTGAGATCAAGCCTCGCTCAAAATTCTTCACTAATGGAGCTGCACAATCTCATGGGGAAGTGGGCACTGTCTCGACTGGTTGTCTGCTTTGATCTAACTTAACAGCACCACCACTGCCAAGTGATGTTGAGGATCATGCTCACTCACCTGTTCATCTTCCACATCCTCCCAACATCACTTCGCTCAATTTTCACGCAGATTTGGTTGTGAGTCCTTCGAGTTCTCATATGCATTCCGTTCTACGACCTTCGTCTTTGCACTCGGGTGTTCCTTCGGATGATTATGTCTTGTGTTCATCCATTCCAGACTCTTCACTTGTTGTGAACGAGGAACAACCCACTGGCGGAGTTGGTGTTGCACAACGAACATGCGCTGTCATTCATGAAGAGTATGAGTGGGAGCTTGAAAATCAACACTTGGCGAAGGATGACTCCCTTCTGTCGAGCCCCCTCCATTCTTTCCTGACCTCTTTGGTGAACCTGTCATCCATGATTTCAGACGTGTGTCTTCATCCATGGATGCACCCATTATTGATCACTTGCAGGACTCACCGGATGTTGGTCCATCATTCGACAATGAAGAGGATAAGTTATTCGTTGAGAATCCACTTGATCCTTCATCTGTCTTTTTTGGGAACACAGAGGATGAGTTTGTTTGCTTTTCATCTACCCCTCTGTTTAATTCATCTAATCATGAGGATGTCAAATAATTCATTGATTTTTTTGATCGTGGCAGTCGTGATCCATTCGTTTCCATATTTGATCATGATCATGATTCTATCATAGTTGATCTTTTGAAGCCATCAATTTATGATGATCTACCTGATGATGAAGTTGAAACACCTAGGACTGTCGAGGAACTTTAGCCCGAGCTGATGGTTATGTTAGGCGCTCGCTCTCTTAGGGTTAGTCTCACTTCCGACCATGAAATTGTTCAATCACCCGAGGCTCCTCATCACTCTTCTATATGCATTGAAGATTCATCTCACACAGAGATAACACTTCCTTCACTCGAACTACACGATCCCATCATTCATGCATTGGAGGAATCTTACATAGCAAGCACTCGTGCATGATGCAAGTTATCTTTGTTTCTTTCGTTTGCTTGCATGTCACAATTAAGAGTGTGCTTATGCTTCAAAGTTGCACGTAGTGTTACACAACATCATGATAATTCCACGAGTTGCATGTCATGCACATTTACTCACTTATGTCCCATGGGAACTTTGAAACACAAAGTGTGGTTGTATTCATTGTTATATCTTTCTTGTTTGCTGGTTCACACAACTGGGTTGCTCGCATACCAAGCCTTCACCAACATGGGTCTACCAATGCGTTGGTGGCTGCATTGGAAGTATCACTTCACGTGATCAGGCCCATGCACCGTTAGTGTAGGAGTAGGAGTAGTGTTTTCTTTTAGTTGTTTGCTTGCATGCTTTTTTTCTTACATGCTTTGTTTGTTAGTTTGTTTGCTTGCTTGTTTGCTTACTTTCGTTGCTTTCACTTTTTATTCTACTCTCTTTTCTTTTTTTGTTAGTCTACTTATTTCGTTCTTAGGTTAGTTTCGCATGAAACCATGCATGACTCTTGAAACGAGCTGGGTAAAGTACAAGAGGGCTTGTACAACTATCACTACTTGGTTACCTGTCATCTTGCCTCTGTATGATGAGCTTGTTACTTTTATTCCATGATACGTCGAAGGAAAATACGTACTGTTCGAAGTGAACCTTGGTGAAAACACAACACTTGCACGCTAACTAGTGTCACCTTCTCTAGTCGGTCTTTTTGGGTTAACCCTTGTCAGCTCAGTCAAGTAGAGTAAGGTGAGGGGGAAAAACCTTATCAGGCACGTTAGAGATACAATAAACTACTTCCCTATTGGAACAACCTCTTCTTTTCTCAATAAGTCGGGATCCCTCTTCCGCCTCTTAAATGAATAAGTGCTATGCACAGTTGAAAAATGGAAAATGTGAAAAAATAGAAACTCAAAAAATAAAAGCTCAAAATATTCAAAATGAAAAATGGATAAGGCAAAAGAAGAGAAAGGATTCCTGCGCAGGGAGGTGATGCAAGTAACTTCGCCAGGGTACTGACCAGGCTCACTGGCAATGTAGCGATGCTTGTGTTCCTATGTGACTCCACCAAGGTACTTTTCAGGCCTGCTGGTAGTGGAACAATACTAGAGATGAAACTAAGACTGTGATGACTATACTGCTTGTGCACCTATATACCCCTCAACCCCAATCGAAACAATTGTGTTTCCTTAGCTTGGAATGTGTGTCAATCGACCAAGGGTTTGGCAAATGCTACATCTTTCAATCAAGTTAGTGTGAAACCAATATGAGCTGAGAACTGAACAATACTTCCAGAGGTGTTAGACATGCTTTTCATGAGCAAGGTCCATTCAGAGAGTTGGAGTTCTACTAGTGTGTCACCAAGTGTTGTAGCGGCTACACCCACTCTCCAAAATTTTTCTTTAGCCTCGTTTTGGGGCCTCCCTTCCAACCTTCATAGCAGCTTGCATTGCTTCGTCGAGTTCACAAGCTTTAGTGTCTTTCTTGCACAAAGGCATCCTGTTGGTCACAACTTGATTCATTCCCTTCACAGGTTGTTCACCCGAACTTGATCCAGTTGCAGGCGAAGTAACTTCCCCTTGAAAATTGTGCATTTTGGAGGGCAACCAGCCTTCCCTCCAGAAATTGTGCAATCCTCTTTGGCAACCTACTGGGCTCCAAGAATACACAATCCTGCCTGCCAACACTCCTAGTAGGATTTGTACAAATTCCCTGAGCAAGGCTGCTCAGTCCACAATTTGCACAAATCTGGGCAACAGTCAGCTGCTTTGCCCAAAAATTGTGCAAATCTCCTGGATAGTCAGCCCATCTCCCAGCCAAAAATGCGCATTTCCTTCAAGCAGTCAAATAGCCTCTTACATGTGCAGCTGAGTTGACCGATTCCCTCCAAGACCGAGCAAAGCAGACTTGCATGCATAGGCTACTTCTCCTAAGGAAGCATGCAAAGGCATCCCTTGTCTCAGGGATCTACGTTTAGCAGTTGGAGGTTACCTGCAAGGAGCAATTCAAACACATCCCACTAAGTGTCGCTTGCCCTAGATTTGTGGCCTGCGCATCACAACCTCGATGTTATCAAAACTCATCAACTAGACGCTGTAGAGCTCATTCCTCACATCAAACTTGTATTTTTGACATCCCACATCACATCTAGGAGCAGTCGGCACATTCATCTCAATTGTTTTGGGGTAAGCCCACTTCCCATGCTTTGTGTTGCATTTCTGTCACCTTTTGTGTTTTCGCTTATGGGAATATTATTTGCTTGATTTCCTTGAACACTTGATGTTGTTTACATGTATACTAGCTTGTATTAGCTCTGTTTCAACTTTCATTGCTATTGCATGCATGAAACTGTTTTGCACGGGCGTTCGCCCAACCAGCAAACTGCCTCACGCACATGCATGTTGATTTGTTTGTTGAATATTTCATTCATGTTTTGCATGCACTGTCAATCACTTCTGCTATCACTTAGTGTCGCCATGCACTTATTGTCTTAGTTGTTTTCAGTTGCCCGTCAACGAGTCGGGCCAACCTTGGCCCAGACTCTGCCTTCACCAAGGCTGCATTGTGCAATCTGGGGAAGGAAGGTTCACCTTCCTCTCTAGATTTGTGCATTCCTGCCCAGCACTAGTCTCTAGGACTGTTTTTCTCATTTCTAGAGGATAGTGGCTGGTTGGCCCAAGAAATTGCACAAATTTTTCCCTAGGCCAGCGGTCCTTCCCTGCGGGAATTGCGCATTGCACAATTCCAGCAATCAATCAGTCTCCCAACATCCAAGATTGTGCCTTTTGCGGTCTTGGTAGTTGATCTCCCAATCTCCTGGCTAAAATTGTGCAACCTTCATGATCAGTCACATAGGTATGTTGCAAGTCAGTTCTTCAAGTTCATTTTGGTTTTTGACTAACAAATTTCTTGCCATGAGTGTTTCCGTGTCCCCAGGTATTGTAGGTGCTCATCTACCTCTTAGCAGTGTAGGTACAATGGTGTCCAAGAGAGTAGAGTCGAATACACCATTTAGAGCACACCTAAAGATGCAGTCGATCAAGTGTCTATGAGCTTGTATACTCACTAAGACATCAAATTGTTCGTAGACAAGGACATCAAGCAGAAACATCATAGCGAGCAACATCATGAACAACAGCTGAAGGAAGCATACCAAATGCAGCGAATATAGCGAATGAAGTGAATGCAAGAGGAAGGTTGTTGACAACACAAAGGTGGAACAAAGTTGCAAGATCAAGCAGAGCCATTGATAATGAAAGAAACTTTGGAGACTTAGGCTATGAGGTGACAGCATAACATGAAGGTTGCGTGAAGACAAAGAATGGAATGAAGAAGGAGTTGTATGTGCTGAAGTAGCAACTCAAGGAAGAAACTGAAGCTACACAGACAGATGAATGAGTTGCAGTAGGATTAGGAACAACAGTGGACACAACGTGCACTCACGGATGAAACTGCACCTATACAAGTTAAAGATCTATCCCAACAACTGACATGGAGAAGACATGGTGGGTAGTGTTGCTGATCTCATGCAAGGGATTCAGTAGCATGCATGTCATTGTGTGCACACATGCAATCCAACCCATTGAGCACACTCACCAAGGCGAGGGCAAGAAGCAAGTCCAATTGAAGCTCAATATGTACTTCGACAAGTTGATGTGCATGACCACAAGCACACACTTGAAGATCAGCACAGACACTATGCATTAGTGTGTTGCCGATTCAACTGCACCCAAGAAGACCATGCGCATGTTAGCAGGCGAGTTGGATGAAGAAGCCAAACCAATGCACCAGTTGCAATGGAGGCAAGAGTTTGCTTCAGCAAAATGTCACCATAAGGTGCATGCACACCATCATGGACGACCAAGCTTGGCATCAATTCACCACCTTCATCATCACAAGCATGTCAAAAGAGTTGGTCTCATCACAATGGACCGAGTGTCAGTGATGTCTTGCAAGGCTTTCTCAAGCCATGTTGTCTCACATGAGTCCATGTACATTGTAATGTTGAGTCATGTCAAGTGTAAATCAAGTGTCAATAGTTGGATGTAACAGTCATAGAGTAGGTGAAGAGTCATGAGGGTAGTTGAACTGTCACAAATGGGAATGTCAAAGGTCACCCCACCCTTTGCTATAAATAGCCCCTCATAACTCATTGTAAGGGCTTTTGGTCAACCAAGCTTCTAAAAAGACTATCTTGGAAATAGCTTGGACAGTATTGTAATGCGCCTTGGCTTCTCCACTACACGAAGCTAGTTCATCTCTTTGGAGTAGGCGGATGTGGTTGTAACATTCCATTGATGGGGCTAACAAGTTTAAAAACATGTATCGTATGATTGGAGTTTACACTTCTTTATATAATAAGAGCCAATGTGTTTTCATGCATATGTTGTTATTTTAGTTGGACTGCTCTGGTTGCCTTAATGATATATGTTGTTTAACTTACGTATTTGTGTATGAACTGATTCGTGTGCAATTATATGAATCTTGTTGCAAATGTGTTGTATATGCTGCTAATGATGTCCCGTCTGTGTCGAATTCTCTGCCAGACATCAGACAGACCTTTCACATGAACCTTGCTGTAACAATCGTTGCACTCGTTCAAATTGATCTATGAGTGTTGTACATGTTATCTTACCTTGTACGATGTGACTACCACATCTGAGTGGATTGCTCTACCGAAGGCTGTGTATGTCCTTTTGTGTTGTGTGTTCCTAGCCGAGTTGGGAATGATCGCTTTCAACCTAGAACTCGCCTTCACCCTCATCTCACCCCCTATGTGTTCGGACCTCTCATACACCCTGCTTGACTCACTACAACAATCACACCCTTGCTACTGACAGAGTTATCCTACTTGCCTTCGTGTGACACCGCATTCCAAGCATTAGCTTACGACCCACTATTAGGACTCCTACACCAAACGGTCTGAGGTCTAATTGGGACTTCTGACCGGGGAGATCCCTTTGACATGTTGGCGGGTCCAACACTACCAACACATGGGTATGCAAGCAACTAAGGTCCTTTTTTAGCTAATTTTGAGCTTACGACCTTTGTTTTTGTGCCACCTTTTAAGGGCCAAGACTCAAGCCACTGGCCATAACTCCATGAAACCTTCGGGAATGAAAAGTAACATCGATACATTGATAAAAATGCAAATATTTGAACAAAGACTCGACTAGACCCCTACTAGACATGACAAGAATTTCATCAAACATGTCACAAATATGTAATCCACAGGTCTTAACAACATATCTGAGAATAGGGGTCTCATACTTATCTAAGAATCACAAAGAAGTGTCGATTCTTTATCACATTAGTTGCATCATCATCTATTAGGTCATACATTCATTGTACATTCACTTACAATCAAAACATGATGAGATCCATACATCATCACTATCATAAAACATACTCATAACCAACATATAAAAAATATAAATAATAAGGATACATAAACTATAAATGCCACATATGAACTTATACATTTTCTCATAAAATACCAAGGAAAGTAACTCTTATTAATGAATGTAAAATCCAATCGGGTATGGGACTTCCATGAACCACCCAACCATAGATTGGTTGAACCAAATATTTCTTTCATCCAATCACCCCCATTCCATATTCCAAGCATGGATGTGGGACTCATAACCAAAACTCAACCAGGGTTTCCTGTGGCTACACCACCTCACCCTCATCAAGAGAACCAAGCTTAACCGCAATCCTTACGAGACCACTAGGCTAAAACAATTATGGTTGCCATCATATTTCTGCACCTGCACCATGAGGAATTTTCCTATCTCCTTCTCTCTAGTATTTACCGCAATCCACAGTTTGATTCAAGGATCACTAGGTCATAACCGAGACACTAGTCTCTGGGTTGTTCCATAATCCATACTGGATCATTAGGCCCTAACTGAGACTCCACTCTCTAGGCTTTACTGTATATCCCATCTCGGGATTCCTAGGCTTTATGGGGAGCACCCACCTCTAGGATTTACCATATATCCCACCATTCACTGATCGAGGATTCCTAGGCCCACCGAGAAAACACAAAATCTAGATTTACCACAACCCATAGTCTAGTTTATGGATTACTAGGCCATGTGTTCTTTCTTGTATAGATCCACCTCACTCAGTTTTGAATCCATCCAGAAATCAAGCTCAAAAAAAACATGAGAACCATCACACCATGGCTATCCAAAAATAGCAAGAGAATGTTGAAGAACACTTTCACCTGGAAAGACAGATGCCCATGACAACAAGAGAAACAATATTACACATGCATAACCATGGATGCCAAAACTAGCGAGGAAATCATACATCTAAATTGATACCTACAAATAATCTCATCATAGTTGCTTGATCTTGCTCTTTCTTGCTTGATCCTTTATTTCCTTTGCCTTCTTTTCACTTCTTGGTCCAATGCTGAAGTGCTCCAAGAAAACTCTAAGTGTCCAAGAGTGAGAAAGAGAGAATAGAGAGAGAGCTCCTAAATTGAATTGACAAAAGATACCAACTGATTCTAAGAAGCCTTTTTATTAATGAGGCCTCTATTTTCTTCAGTTTTCCTTTATTTTCCTTCATTTTCCTCCTTACATGCAACTTGTGACCTTTCACCTTCCTTTTCTCCTAATTTCCATTATTTTCATAAATAAATTTCCAAAAGTGTCATTTTTCCTTTCCAAAGTGTTTGGCATTTCCTTTTCCATTTTCCCTAGGTCTAACAAACCAAATGAACACCCACACTAGGATGTCTTTTCCCAACATATAGCTTGGAATAAGTGTCCAATAACCATGGTTATTATTTTACATTTATTAACCTTTTGTTGGCATTATGACATAGGTTTGGCACTATGACACAGGTGTTGTCCTTGATGGCAACTCACTCAAATGACAAATCACAGTTCAGGTTCTCAGAATGAAGGATAAGAGATATACGCAAGTTCCTCTTAACCAAGTCGCGTATACACATGGGATCGCCGATCAAAAGGCGCGTATACGTATGCACACACTTTCATGCAAGGAAAAGCGTGTACATGTGGGAAAATTTTATTTTTAGTCCATAGTATTTAGTCCTTGGTATTTGGACCTATGGTTTTGGAGCATGGTATCTCGTACAAAGTGTTGAACCCAGGTATTGGGTCCCAAGTATTGGTTCTAAGTGGTTTTGGACCATGGTATTGAGTAAGGCCTAAGACTATAAAAAGGGAAGGAGATCATTAGGCAAAGACATTCACTCAAGCATTGAATATCTTATGAAGAGCAAGATCTAGAATACTGGTCATTGGGTTATGGTGCATAGCTGGATCTGAATGAAGGAGGAACTTGAGTGCAAGGAAAAGGATAAATTCTATTGATGGGTCAAGATCTTAAGGCTTGAAGAGAAGTATCTTTGTGTGATTTTGATCTGTTATATTTGGCGCATGACTTGATCTATAAATCTGATGATCTGAGTATTACTGATGTCTGAATAACTGAAAAGGGTAAGATTATCTTTTATAGATCTGTACGCAGGTTCAGCATAGCAAAGGCGCGTATACACGCTGGTTTGGTAATTCAAAATAGCGTATACGTAGGTTGGCCTTAACACAGAAGCGTATGCACGCAGGTTCTACATACTGAAGTAGCATACATCTCATGAAATATGTTTTAGCTACTTCTATTTATTGTTGCAGTGTTCTGGGTTCAGGATTGGTTTCTGGTTACTATTAATGTTTTCTGGTTACAACATTCAGAGAAGTAATTGGTTGATTCAGTTTTGATTCAAGCAAAGGAGATTGGTTGATGCAGATGTATTTGATGTTTTGTTATTGATGGATCCAGTCTGCAAATTTATGAAACGTGGTCCCTGGAAGAAAAGAGAAGGTTGTAGCCTTCTGTAGGTCAGCACCTACATACTAGTACATTAGCTAGTACAAGAGCTAAGGGGGTTGTAGCTCCCTTCCAGGAGAAGCTGGAGAATGAGAGAAGGTTATAGCCTTCTACAGGTAGAAGCCTACGTACTGGTATAAGACTGCACCAGTACAGAAATATTGTACGAAGAAGTTTCTTATTAAAAGAAGATAGAGACGAATTGCAGCAGGTGGTTTTCACCCACATTGGGATTCCACCTTATATCTTGTGTTCATGTGTATGATTGTCTGTACTATTTAATGCACTTGATTACTATTTTATGGTTCTGATACACAGATTAAGATCATCAAAATAAATTAGAAGTCTGCAAGATATATGTGGCTTTTTCTAAACACAGTTGCATATATACACAGGTTCAATTAACAGAAGTAGTGTATATCTATTTGGTTATGGAAATGAAAAATTGTTAAATTGCTAATACTGATTCACCCCCCCCCTCAGTATTATTTCCAACAATTGGAATCAGAGCAGGTCCTTCAGAAGAAGCTTGATCGCTCGAAGGAAGATCTATCATCATAAGCAACTACGAAAAAGAGGCATCCATCAGGCCGCCAATCCTTGATGGAAGAAACTTCATCTATTGGAAGGTAAGAACCACAACCTATCTTCAATCTCTTGGAACAGAAGTTTGGGATATTGTGGAAGGAGGATACACATTTCCATCAGCAACTCCTATAGATACGGCTGGTAAAAAGCAGTATGAAACAAATGCAAAGGCTGTCAATAGTCTATTGGGGACTCCATCTCAATTAGAATTCATCAAAGTTATGCAACTCAAAACCGCTAGACAAATATGGGACAAGATCAGTCTAAGTTATGAAGGAGATGATCAGGTAAAACGTGCAAAACTACATTCTCTCAGAATTCAATATGAAACTCTCAGAATGCAAAATGATGAAAGTGTGGCTAATTATTTCTTATGTATAGATGAGATTGTTAATTGCATAAAAAACTTGGGTGAAGAAATAAAAGAAGTTAGTTTAGTTGAAAAGGTTCTAAGATATTTGTCTTCTAAGTTTGAATCAAAAGTTTCTTCCATAGAAGAAAAGCATAATCTTCAGAGTATTACTATGTCACAGTTGCACGGAATCCTAACTGCTTTCGAAATGAGAAAACGGGGACCATCAGACAAGAGAGAAACTGCATTCAAAGCTTTGGGAAAAGGAGAATACAATGAGTCAGCACATACATCAGAAGGAGAGGAAGAATCAAACTTTGTCCAGAACCTTTAATGGGGTTCTGGAAGATTCAGAGGTAAGCTACCTTTCAAATGCTTTGCTTGTGGAAGAGTTAGTCACTATGCAGCCAAATGTCCTCATAAAGATAAGCTTGATAAAGGTAAGGAACTAGTCAAATGGAACAAAAAACAAAACGTAAGTAAGAAGAGTTATTATACACATGAAGACATCGATGTACTTTCAATAGTGATGAAGATGAACACGGAAATGATTATAGAGTTTTAATCGAGGATGATTTATTGGATGTTATAGATGAATATGATCTCTATGAAGAAATTTCTAAACTTAAAATATGTTTAGAAGAGAAGTGTCATGCGGAAAGAGTTATTTTTGCGGACAAACCTAACCTCCCTAGGAGTCTAAGACTCTCTAGTGACAAACAAACCAAACAAGAGAAATCCTTCTCTAAACACACATTATTCTATGAGAGATCAAGTGTACATTATTCTATGAGAGATCAAGTGTTTTCGATCTTACCTTAGGTCCAACGCTTGTTGTAGCAGTCCAGCCTTGCTG
>APFE030245348.1:449-23578 GCA_000404065.3 Pinus taeda
GTATTATGGTTCATACAAGGTGTTGCAAAAGATTGGTACTATGGCATACAAATTGGAGCTTCCTACAGCTTCTCGAGTGCACCCAGTTTTCCATGTTTCATGTTTAAAGAAGGTTATAGGTGACAAGCTCCCAATTTAAACAATATTTCCAGAACTTGACGAGGAAGTAAAAATTATATTGGAACCGGAAGCAGTCACAGAAACAAGAACTCGAAAGCTACAAAATCGATCAATTTTGGAGTATCTCATCAAGTGGAAGAACTTATATGTTGAAGATTCCACATGGGAGGATGAGAATTTTATACAGAAGCATCCAGAGCTAATCAAGCGTTGAGGACAACACTTTTTTGAAGGAGAGGGGCATGTTAGGTCCTTATAATACTAGTGATTACCCCATTACTATTGTAGTTGTATCCCTTATTAATATTTTTGCGCCCCTATTGTCCCCATATTGTTATTATTGTACCCCATAGAATCCCTCTATTGTTATTTTTGTGCCTTTATATTATTCTTATTAGGTTGGTTGGGTTATATTGTGACTCCTTAGACTCCTATATATAGAAAGGAGGTTTTTTCATTTGAATCATAAAAAAATCATTCATTTGTGTAATGTAAAGGAGGTTGTCCCCTCGAAGAGGTTGAATTCTAAATGGTTGATCTATCATTCTATATTTTTGTGAACTGGTTTCATAACACACTCCATAATGACAAGAAGAGTAACCAGCCAAAGGTGTCTAATGGCTCATATGTATGGTATGACTCCTAGGAAAGTTAAAACCCATTTCTAAGGTAATGATGCAAATAGGTGCCATGTTCAAGGGAGATGATAAGAAAATTTAGAAAGCTTGAAAAATAGATAAAAGGATACTTGATAGGTTGTCTTCTTTGTCATTTAATTAGCTTGAAGACGAGGTAGTTGAGTGCTCAATACATGGTTTGTCTTTCATTAGCCCAGGAAAGCAGTAAAATGATGCACTTATCTAGATAATTGGAGGAATGAGACTAAGACGGTGACAAACGAATTAAAACTAAAATATTATGAGAAATTCACCCATGCACAAACACACTTAATTGCATAGTTCTAATTAAATATGATGTATTAATGTTGGTGTGACCTAAGTTATTTAAGAAATGAAACTTCATGAGTGACAAAGGAATATGCCATAATGCATGATAGAAATATTGCAGAAAAGACATTATAAAAATAACTCAAAATATGGCACCATGCATAAGAGAGATATTTCAGAAGAAAAAAAAAAACAATAAAAATGAACTCAAATTTTTATTGAATTGATAATATACCATGAGACCACATTATGAGAAAAACTTTCTTTACTCCAAATGAATTCCTATATCTATACTTTTTACAAGACTCTTTCCACAGAGAGTCATCCCCTTTTACATTTCAAAATACTATGCGTAAATACCATGGTTTACAAAATCCATGGGTGAATACGATAGTAAAAACTAAATCTTCGTGCGATTAGATTCTTACTTCACTATTATGATTTTTTTTTCAAGCATATTACAAATATAATCCATGATTTTACAAACATTGGTTGAAAAATAATTATTAACAATGGTAATTAATATCCACCTAGATCAATCCTCCCCCCTTAGGAAGCAATGGTCCCCATTGCATAAAATGCTCTCATTAAAAGAGGAAATGTATGTTGACCTTGGTTCTTGTTGAACCACTTACCCTAGTGAAGAAGCTTCCCTATGCTAACCACTTGATAGAGTTGTTTGTTTTGCTAGTGAGTACCTAATCCAAATATTTTAACTTTAAGGATGCACTTAGAGTTACATACAACAGGGCAAGTTAATGACATAAATTAAAACCACCTAAACATGAAGTGGAAAAACATAAGCAAGCATAAGATCAATGACACATGATTTGATTACGGAGTTCACCCAATGTGGGTTACATCTTCGGGCCCTGTTTAATAGTGGGTAGGCATTCTTTCATTAAGTGGAATCAAAGAAATCAAGTAGTAGAAGTTTTACATAAATGACCCTTATACATCAAATCTAGAAGATGCCCTGAAAATGGAGAGCTCAACTATTGAAATAGACGTCACCACTGAATTCCTGGCATGAAAAAGTGAAAAAACTACTATCAATTCTTCAAATTATGACAATGTCACCTTCTGTACCCCAAGGAATCTTTTTGATACCCTAATAGTCCCTTGGGCAATGTTTTGTTCCCCCTGGAAGTTCAAGGTTACACCACATGTTGATCTTCGTTGGTCGCTCCCCATTGAATGAGAAAGAATTAAGTTTAAATGATTAAGGGGTGGCAGACTTTACAAAGTCGCCACCCTTGGTGGAGTGGTTGGGAAAAGGATTTGTGATGGGGATGTCAGGGGTTCAAACCCTACTAACCCCCCACCATAGTGTATAGTTTTGATTCGTATTAAATTTGGAGGCGCATTATGTGACCATTATAACGTTTTAACAAGTTGTCGTTTGAATAATATACATAGTATATAGTTCGTGGGAGGGGTCCACTCCACACAACCCTGTCCCAACTCTTTTGGATTATATATATAACAAATCATAACTGTAATGCGAGGGTGGCAGCTCACCCCAACCCCCACCTTTTTATGTTTTGTTTTTTGTTTTTAATAAATAACACGGTCATTTGTCAAATTTCACCAATCAGAAAATAAGGGATATAGGACAAATTAACTGCCCTAAAAATTTCACCTATCACCGAGAGCCAGGTTCAGTGTGTCAGTCCCTGTCAAATGATAGTCTACTTAATCGTACCACTTTTCCACTTTGACCAACCCTATCTCGTCCATACGAACTCAGATTTGAGTTCCATTTGCACTGTTGGAATTAAGGTGATGAGCACTACGATCTGGTCTTGGTTTCTCTTTCACCTGACAAATTTTATTTTTGAGCTATTTTCAAGGCCACTTGTACTTTGGGATCCTCTTGGATCATTCCTCCCCACATAAAGAGCTTTTGGATCACCAAAATCATGAACACGTCTAACATACTACATGTGTCTTTTTCAAGCCACAATGCCAACATTTGTATTGCATGCAAATCTGGTACATTCTTGCAATCACATACAAAACAACACATGAATAAAACAACCCCATACTTTCCAAGAGTTTATAACACACTCTTTGGTCAAGTTTACATTATAATAGAAACCAATACCCCAGCTACTCAGAAAATGCCAAAACATCATTGTTGCTTTGGTAAGTGATGGGAAACACATCATCACTTTTACAATTTATTTGCAATGCATGATTTACAAAATGCAGCCATGAAAAGATACTATACCTAGTAAAACCATATCTTACTCAATAAAGTGGACCACCACGAACATGGTGGATTCATTTGTTGACCATCTTTGCCAAGTGGCCCCTTGAACGGTTCCTTCCAGTCATGGAGCATCTGACACGTGGCTCTCTATTGTCCAAACTCGTTGTAGTGACTACAATGATTCTTTCTCCTCCAAACTTTTTGGATTGTCCTAGAATGCTTCCTCCTGGTGTGCCTCTAATAAGTGAGCGTGGAACCCTCACTGTCAATGGAATTTGATGAAGGGATCTCATAATTTGTAGTTGGTTGGTCATTGGTTGTCTTGGAGCATTCCTCTACTTCCTTTATAATATATCCAAGTCCTTCATAACGAGGAAATTCCTCCACTTTGATGGGGTTCACAATGACTTGGCCATTAATGTCAAGGCCCTTCCTTGATACACCATTTTCTTCAACAATTTTGATCCATTTCAAGTTTTATGTTTCTCAAAAGTAGCGAAATCATCATCATAAAAAACACATGAAATATAAGAATCACTTTTTACCTCAGGGTTGTGATGTTGCAACTTTTCCAAAGCCTCCTCCTTGGATTGTAATTGATGTTGAAACCTTTGTTTCTCCTTCTCTATTTATTGTAAGAGTCTCCTTAGCTCAAAATTCTCTTCCTGAATGCTTTGGTTGATTTCTTCGAGTTCTTAGAGCCATGCCACATTTGGTACCCTTTTCATCTTTAGTACAACATTTGCTGAAATTTTTGTCTCATAACCTAAATCATATCCCAAGTCGATGGGTCAATCAGCTGCAATCCCAGGTGTAGGAATTTACAGGGTAAGTTCCTCAGATAGTACACCAAAGGACACTGCTCACCAACAGATCACAAATTAATACACCAATATTCTTGATGTGGTTAAAAATCTCATAGAGGGAAATAGTCCATGGCGTTGTAGGTTTTAACCCCATACAGAAATTACCTGCATAGGAATTCTAAAAAATAGAAAATAAACAATGCGAGAGCATAACACATAAAACCCATATACACAGAGATTTTCCTGTGGATCCCAAAACCAAGACTACCAGCTTGATTTTTCATTATGTTCCCTTCAATGTTACAATACATATTTATACATGCCGAAGCATCCAACACCATGGACTGAAAACCATCTCATCCAAAACCATGGACCAAAAAACATCGCGTCCAAAACCATGTGCGAAAATCATGCACAAAACCATAGGTAGGTCCACCCAACCTAATATAGGGTCCAAAAACAAAATTTCTTGGGGTGTTGACCTAGACCCCATAGAGGGGGCTTACCTGCCCCCCTCAAACACCCTATGACACCCCCACTATGCAATCGATGCAACAAAAGGGGGGCTCAGCTCCCCCTCTAACCCCCCAGTTAACTACGTGGGCTAGTCGTGGAAATAATATAACACAACCCAACATTCTCATACTTGTTTTTTTCTTTCCACATGGGACCACAAGAGAGCTTAATCATTTATCTAGACCTGCAATGCCCATTGTTTCTCTACACCAAGAGAACTTCTCAAAGCTCACATATTTCGTCAATTCATCTGCAGTATTCTTCAAAGTGTCCACCATTAATAGCAACACCTTTTTTTCTTCTATCATATCCCTCATAAAGTTATACTGAACATCAATGTGCTTTGTCTTTGAATGATATGTAAGGTTCTTTGCCAAGAAAATTGCACTTTGGCTATAAGAGTCTATCCTTATAGCTCCCTGTACTAAACCCATACTTGAACACAATCTCTGCAACCAAACTGCTTCCTTGCTTGCATGAGTGGCTGCCATGTATTCTGCCTCTGTAGTTGATAGTGCCACTCCGGATTGTTTCTTACTCATCCAACTGACTGCACCTTCAAATAGGTTAAACACATACCCACTTGTAGATCTTCTTTGATCCAGATCTCCAGCCCAGTCTGCATCAACAAAGCCACGAATATCCAACACTCTATCCAATCCTAGTCTTCATTGGTAGCACAAACCATAATCACTAGAGGCACGCAAATACCTAAAAATCCGATTCACTGCAGTCCAATGCTCTTGTTAAGCCTCAAAAATGCCCTTTCCTTAGCAACTCTTCTCATCCCTTTTCTTTATTTTTCCATGAATAAAATGCATCCCTATCATCGATAACCAGTATATATTGTATTAAGGAGGACATTTAGTGATTTATAAGTTATGCTTTTATGTTTTGTTGTTTGAATAAGCTTTTGTCTTTTAGCTACTGAATGCAGTCTATTCTGCAGCTAATCGGTTGTTCCACAGCTACTTCCTTGCTTTAACAGGTTCCAGGTGTCATAAGGAGAAAATAACTACATTGGTAGCTTGGAAATCATCATGACATGGATCGTGTCCTATTCACCTAGCCCAGGTTGACAAGGAATATGGTACAAGCCTCCGGTTAATGGAGAAGTCAAACATAGAGACCGAAGGCAACTGGACTCTGTTTTGTGGATAATCAACACATTTCATAATGATGGGATCCGAAACAACTTCCTGAACCCACGGAATCCAACAGCCATCCGTGCAACCGAATCCAACAACCATCATCTAAGATTTATGTCTTCAACATTCGAGGAAGAAAATTCTATGTGCCTGTCTCGTTCGTGTTTTTGGCTGTAGTTTATTTTTCTCCACAAGCAATTGCTTAATTTTCTCATAAATAGCTATGTGAAGAACTCACAACCATTTCGAATTTCATCATGTATTAAGCTCAGACTACTATTTTGCAATTGTGAAAAACTCATTCTTTGTTTTTAATATGAAGACCGTGTGGTTTATGGATATCTGAAAGTGTTTCTTCGAGTTTGATTAAGTACGCATAACTTGATCAGTTGCAGAGGGCCCCTGTGCTGACTGAGGTTTTATTTCATTTTGTTTTATCTTTTCTAGTTAACTATTTATTCATCATTTCTTCCATAGTGTTCATAACCACTTTTCATACTAACCTTGTGTATAATGCAATCTTTATCATTTTGTTACTAATGTAGAATAGCTTCTTTTTGCTTAATTTCTTTCTAATTTTTATTATTAGTTGGAAGTTGAAATTCAGTAGTGTAATGTAGTTTGTTTTATTTATTGTTTCACTAGTCTTTAAGTTTTCAATCAGACTGATTAGTGCCATTATAGTTCTTGCCATTTTGTTACTATTTTATTGACTCATGGTGTAGATGAATGTTTCTAAAGAGCCCTTCTAGTTGATAACTCATCTTAAACTAAGTGGTTGAATATTTGATTCATGCAATGAGTCTTTTATGCATTTTTACATTTATCTTTTCTTAGAATAATGAAGTATAGAATTCCTCAAAATTTCATCACAAGGATGTTTTTCTCCCAAAATTGAGAGGCAGAGTAACTAAGCACTTCATTTAGTTTTGTTTCTATAGTAGAATAGTTGCAATTTCATTTTTAGTCTTAGTATTTCATTTAGTTTTGTTCTTGTAACAGAATAGACAAAAGTTGCAATTTCACTTTCAGTTTTCAGTATTCCATTTAGTCTTGTTTTTGTAATTGAATAGACAGTAGTTGCAATTTTACATTTTAGTTTGTAGCTCATGATTTGGAAATAATGATATGACTAGAAATAAAAACTTTGTTTTTATTTCTTGATTAAACTTTGCTTCCAAATCTTACTTAAGCTCTTTTTAGTTCTCATTTCTTTAGGTTCTTAGCAGCCTTTACAGAAGTTAGATAAATATTTTGTTAAGTACATTATAAATCATTAGGGATTAATGGACCAAAAACCCCCAAAACAATGTAAAACTCAAAAATAATGAAGTAAAAAGGGTCATCTAGCACATATAGTGCACTACACTTCATCAGTTTACGATACCTGGATTGATAATTTATGTAGAGAAATTTAGGACACTAAACTGAACAAACATTTTGGCGCCATTACCGGGGAAGTGTAACTAGGTAGCCGTATCTCTTACATTTAAAAAAACAAAAACAAAAACAAAACAATGACATGCATAGAGGAAGAGACTCTAGGGGTATATTTATAGCTAGGGGAAGAAGCTCGATTCCTACTACACAACCTGCTCCACCGAGAGCAAGAAAAGGCACACCTCCATCCCAAACCCATACTCCCAGCCATAGGATTCCTAGAATTCAAGGTGCAGAAACTCAATCAGAAGAATCTCCTACTTCATCTATTAAGGTAGTCTTAGGAGAGAAAAATGTTGAATCTCCAATAGCAAGGATAACCTTTTTCACCTCCATAGGAGAGCCTATTGTTTTTGTAGAATTAGGAATACCTGGTGAGGAAGAAGAAGTAGAACTCTCTCCTATAATCCATTAATAGAAGAACCAAAGGAGGAGGGAATAAGCCAGCAGGTTGAACCCTATATTCACTTTGAACAAACTATAAGGGCAAAGGAAGAACAAGATGGAGAATTCTCACTATTTGGAGGAGGGGGTAGAGGGAGAGGTAGAGGAAACAATGGAGGAAGTAGAGGTAATAATGGAGGAGGTAGAGGAAATAGGGAAGTAGATAACTCTTTTGGATTCCCTATAGTGGATGAGGAAACACATACCACAATGAAAAACATCTCACCATCTGTCCTCCCAAACTTCTATGGGTTGAGAAGTGAGGACCCTAAAACATTTTTGCTTGAGTTTGAAGTCTTGTGTAGAACTTATGATTATCTAGAAGACTCTCAAAAACTTAAATTGTTTCCTTCAACATTGAAAGGGGTTGCTTTGAAATGGTTCATGGGGTTAGTCACTCAATCCATTAAAACATGGAATGACATGAAAAAGGCATTTTTGGATAGATACTTGGATTATTGTATGCCTATCAATCATAAAGATGAGGTGTTCAAAATGATGCAAAGAGAGGATGAAAACTTAGAATATTTGTTTGAGAGATTCAATTATAATTTGAAGAGAGCAAAGATGAAAAATTTAGATGAGGAAACTTTGAAAGCTCTTTTGTTAAAGGCCATTAGAGATGAGTGGATAGATATCCTTAACATGATGGGGAAGGGAGATATCTCTCAACTTCCATTGAGTGACATAGGAGAACTGTGTGTTCATCTCTTAAGAGGAAAATATAAAATAGGGAAAGGGTCGAGAGATCCTTCTCTTCTTAGAGCAAACAAATATGCAACAGAATCTGTAAGTAGGGTAGAAATTGGCAATATGCTTGATGAGTTTAAAACTGATATTTTAGGGAGCCTTAGTGAGAAACTAGACACCCTTAAAATTAAAAACAAGAAGAAGACAGAGGCTGATGCTTTAGCCATTTTTTGTCTAAAATGAAAAAAAAAAACATGCTCTAAGGGAATGCCCTTTAGATGCAAAAATTGTAGAAACTTGTATGATTTTCTCAAAAAGTCATGAGACCAAGGGTTGTCCCTCATTCCTAGGTCTTAAGGTTGCCAGTCAAGAGGAGATAGTCCCAAATTCTGTAGAACCTCTTTGTTTTGTTGCTAGAAGACCTTGGCAGGGGCCACAAAATCAGGGATTTAACAATCAAATGTATCTTCAACCCCCACCAAACTGGAATTCTTGCCAAAAACCTTGGCCTCAACCTCAATTTCAATATAAATCTCAGTCGTGGGCATAAGGGGTACAAAATCCTTATGGGAGATTTGCTCAATATTATCAATATCCTCCATCCTATCAGAATTATCCTCCCCCACAAACTCAGCAACAAAATTAACAGCCACAACTTCAAAATCAGAACCCTCAACTACCAACTTACCATTTCAGCAGAAACAAAAACAGCTACCAGCCCAACCATTACCAAACCCCAACAATAAAAACCCTCAGAATCTTACATGGTAGAAGGACAACAATTTCCAACTTACGTGATTACTCCTCTAGATCTTAATGATGTTCAACTAAGATCTAGTAGGATATTAAAAAGGGAAAGACCCTCTATAATTATTCAAGAACAAGAAACTTCTGAGGAAGATTCTTTAAAAGCCAATAAAAGTTTTTAGGAAACATCTCTCCAAAACCAAAACATTGAAAAAGAAAAACAAAAAGAACCAATAAACACAACTCCTATCATGGAGCAACCATCATCTACTTATACACGTCTTTTCCCCGAGAGACTACAAATTGATAGATAGGTAGAAAAACAGATCTTGTTACCCAATTATGATTTTCTAGATGAATTGAAGAATGTCTGTATCAAATTCCTTTGCTACAAGCCATTAGAGAAATTCCCATTCTAGCCAAAACAATAAAGGAGTTGAGTATCAAAAGACCAGGAAGAAAAGCAAAAGAAACAAAAAGAATTCGCCTGGTAGGAAAGACAACAGACATAATGATGAGAAAATTTGACATACAGAAGTATGTGGATCAAGGGAGTCCAATTGTCAAGACACATATAAATGGAATTGAAATTCCAAATACATTGATTGACTTAGTGGCAACAATAAACATCATGAGTAGACAAACTATGGAGCAGCTTAAACTTCCTAATCTTCTTTACACACCTACCTTACTGCAACTTGCAGATATATCAGTAATCAAACCATATGATGTACTAGAATATATGTCAGTCTCCTTAGATTCTTAGGAATATCATGTTGATTTCATGATCTTAACTCCCAAGAATAATATAGGAGGACACCCACTCATACTAGGAAGACCTTGGCTGGCCATAGCAAATGCTTTTATTAGTTGTAGATCTAGTGACATGTATATTTCTTATGGTAATTCAACAAATAAATTTATTCTGTATCCTCCATCAAAAGCAATCATAGAAATAGATGACAAGGAATGGATTGATGATGAAGATAATATTCAACCTCTCTTTACTATGTCAGAAATTAGTGAAGATAGTCAAATTTTGAATACATTGGAAAATTTTGAAACATCTTCAGAATATGATCATGCACAATTTTAAGAAAAATCTAATGTTGAATACTTGTCATATAGGCAGATGTCTCTCTATTCTATGGAAGAGTTTGGTAGCTCTACAATTGAAATTTTTCTAGGTAGGACATTGAACGTAAACAAAAACTTGGAGAAACTACAACAAGAAGAGCTAACCAAAACATTACAAAAACATTATGTTGCATTTGCATGGGAGTACACCGACATGAAAGGCATTGATCCTAATACTTGTATCCATCATATCTATATTGAGGAAAACAATAGACCAATCAGACAACCTCAGAGAAGAATGAATCCAAATCTTAGGGAAATTGTAAAAGAAGAGATCCAAAAATTACTCAATGTAAACTTCATTTACCCAATTTCAGATAGCCAATGGGTTTCTCCTTTGGTAATTGTGCTTAAAAAGAATGGTAAATGGAGGGTGTGCATTGATTACTGAGAATTGAATAAAGCAAACCTTAAATATCATTTTCCTTTGCCCTTTATATATCAAGTGTTAGATACATTAGTAGGTAAGAAGTATTTATCATTCTTGGATGGTTTTACTAGTTATAATCAAATTCAGGTAGCACCTGAGGATCAAGATAAAACCACATTTACTTGTCCATGGGGAACTTTTTCCTACTGAGTACTTCCTTTTGGGTTGTGTAATGCACTTGCAACATTCCAAACAGTAGTACTAGGAATTTTTTCTGATCTAATACATGATTGTGTAGAGGTATATATGGATGATTTTACAGTGTATGGAAACACATTTGAAGAAGCTTTGGAAAATTTGGAAAAAGTTCTTAAAATATGTAAAGAAAAAACCTTTCACTAAGCCATGAAAAATGTTTTATGTTGTTTACAGAAGGTATTGTTTTAGGACATCACATTTTGGGAGATGGGATTAAAGTTGATAAATCTAAAGTTGAAGTCATCTCTAAGTTATCAATTCCAAATTGCTAAAAGGATGTTAGAAGTTTTCTAGGATTTACAGGATACTATAGAAGGTTTATAGAAAACTTCACTAAAATAGCATCTCCACTCTTCAAATTGCTTACAAAAGATTGTGAATTCAGTTGGAATCCTGATTTCCAACTAGCATTCGAAACCTTGAAAGCAAAAATTTCTGAAGCACCTATTTTAAGAGGTCCAAATTGGAAACTTTCTTTCCACATTTCCACATATGCTTCAGATACAGCTCTGGGATTTGTATTAGGACAAAAATATTTGATCCCTTATGCCATTTACTATACAAGTAAGAATTTGACTCCCACTGAGTTGAATTATACTGTGACAGAAAAGGAATTTTTAGTTGTTGTTCATGCAATCAAAAGTTCAGAAACTATATAACAGGCTATGAAGCCTTTGTTCATACAAATCACTCTACAATTAGATATTTGATGAATAAACCTATTACTAATGGCAGAGTTACAATATGGATTTTACTTTTGCAAGAATTCAACATTAATGTGTTAGATAGACCTAGAAAACAAAACACAATTGTTGATTTCTTATCTCGGATTCAAAATATCAAAGAAGACTCTCCAGTTGAAGATAAGTTTCCTAATGAATATCTTTTTGCAGTAACTACTCAAACTCCTTGGTTTGCAGATGTTGCTAATTACTTGGTTATGGGGAAGTTACCTTCACATTTGTTTCCTAGAGATAAAAGAAAGATTATTCAAGAAAGTGAAAGATATTCATGGATCACTAACGAATTGTATAAAACAAGGCCAGATCGTATGATCAGAAGATGTGTCAGGGAAGATGAAATTCCTGATATTCTCAAAGCATGTCATGATGAGCCGTGTGGTGGACACTTTGTTAACAAGAGGACAGCCTATAAAATCCTTTCTTTAGGATATTATTGGCCATCCATCTTCAAAGATGCTAAAGAATATGTCAGGAGGTGTGACAGCTGCCAAAGAGTAGGGAAACCTGCTCCCTCAAATGAAATGTTATTACAAACTCAAGTACTTATCAAACCCTTTGAAAAGTGGGATTTAGACATTATTGGACCAATTAATCCTCCATCTAAGAAAAAAAAGTATATATTGGTATGCACTGATTATGTCACCAAATGCGTAGAAGCCAAAGCATTACCTTTTGCTAATGAAAATCAGTAGTTAATTTTCTTTTTGAGGACATCTTTACTTGTTTTGATGTTCCAAGAGAAATTGTGATAGATCAGGGGTCTTAATTCACATCCAACTATTGAAAATAATACTGAGAGGGGGGGTGAATCAGTATTATCTAGTTCTTTTAACAAATCTTCCTTATTTACACTTTGAATTATTTTTGCATATCAGTACCATAAAATAATGAGCAAGAAAAAACAGACAGTCACATCAAAGAACACCAGATATAAGGTGGAAACCCAATGTGGGTGAAAACCACCTGCTGCAATATGTCTCTATCTTCTTTCAAATTAGAAACTCCTTTTACAATGGTTTTGTATTGGTGCAGTCCTTTACCAGTACGTAGGCTGCAACCTTCAGAGAGCTACAACTCTCTCTCGTTTTCCAGTCTCTCCTGGAAGGGAGCTACAACCCCCTACTTCTTTTCTTTCAAGGACCACTTTTCATAAATTTTCAAACTGGATCCACAAACATCAAATGATCATCAAGTACCAGTAAGTTACCCAGATAACCAGATCCACAATAACAGAAAACTAAACCCAGAACACCTCCTGCGGCGTCTCCTGCGGCGCCTCCTGTGGCATCTCTTGCGGCACCTCTTGTGGCGCCTCCTGTGGCGTCTCCTGCGGCGCCTTCTATGGCGTCTCCTGCGGCGCCTCCTGCGGCGTCTCCTGTGGCGTCTCCTGCGGCGCCTCCGCACTTCCACAGCTGCAGCGCTCGAGAGATCACCCTTCACAGATTCGCTTTCCACTTCACTTTCATATAGATCGAACTTTTGAAACAATAACCCAATATTTCAGATTTTAAGATATTCAACCCAAAAGCATACACAAGCCAAATGATCTCCTTTGCTTTATATAGGCAAGCTCTTCCTCAAATCATGGACCAATACCACGGGCCAAAACCATAACAAACCAATACCATCAACTCAATACTAGGGATCAACACGTCTGTCGAGATGCCATGGTCCAAAAACCATAGGTTCAAATTCCAAGGACTAACTACCATGGACCAAAGGTAAGTTTTCCCACATGAAATAAACTTTTCTCTGCATAAAATTCCGTGAACTTTTCTCCACATGAAATAAACTTTTATAAACTTTTCTCTGCATAAAATTCCGTGAACTTTTCTCCTGCGTACTTCTTAATTCTCATCATATTGAGAGCCATGTCATGGGTGTTGCCATCAAGTACAACATCTGTAACATATAACCATACCAGAAACATAATGCCAACATAGAGTTGATACAACTCAAATCCACAGTTTCTCAAATCTGTCACGGGAGGCCAAACCCATTCAAAGATGGGTTTCCTAGTAAATCATGGTGGTTTGGGTTTAAAAAAAGGCATCCAGACCTTGCATTGCATACAACTGAGGGCCTTGACAGAGATAGAGAATTAAATTTGTGCCATGAAATTCTATGCAAGTTCTATGACACTCTTTCTAGTGCATATGATAAGTATTCTTATGGTGCAAACCATATATGGAACTGTGATGAAACAGGTTTACAGGCAAGAAGGAATTGTGGCATGCGGGTAATTACCAAGAGAGGGAACTGAAATGTGCCAAATATTTTTCCTAAGAGGAGGGAGTGGATAACTATTCTATGTTGTGTCAACACAATTAGTGCTTCAATACCAGCATTTTATCTATTCAAAGGTAAAAATAAACTTAAAAACTATATACAAAACTATGAACCAGGTGGATGCATGGTTGCACATCCCCATGCATGGATGACTAAAGAATTTTTTTAAAATTGGATTTGTCACTTTGCTACATATGTACTAGGTGGTGTCTCACCTAATAATATACACCTATTGATATTAGATGGCCATGGAAGCCACATTGTTGTTCAAACAATTGAGGAAGCAAAAAAATTGGGCATCAACCTATTAAATTGCCCGCTCATACCACTCACAGATTGCAACCCCTTGATGTCCGTGTGTTTGGCCCTTTCAAGAACTATTTCAAGTTAGATTGTGTTGCATGGATGGCAAAGAATCCAAGGGTTGAGGTGAAACGGTTCTAGCTACAAGAGGTTGCAAGTAAAGCGTTTAAAAAGGCTTTGACACCATCAAATATCAAGGTTGGCTTTAGGAGGACTAGATTCTGGCCACTGAATTATGATGCTCTTATGCATGATACTGGTTGTAGGTAGGTGTTTCGTGTGGATGGTTAAGAAGAAGGGCATGTCCAAGTATATGTTGAAGTACAAGAAGAAGTAGATGAACAGGTTGATGTGGTTACATCTGATAATATGATTTCCCTCTCTTAAGGACACTTATATGGTGATGATGGTGAACATGTAAGTGAAACACAATATAATCATGAACCAATTGATAGTAACGTGGAGTTTTTTCTACCAAATCAAGCACAATGAACTTCTACTAGTGATATTCTTAATGACTTTGTTGAACATGTAGTTGACAATGACAAAGTAGTTGAAAATGGCATTGTTGATATTGCACTAGGAAGAAGCAATGACCAATTAACATTACCAAGCCAAGTAAACCCACCATCATGGCTAGTATAAGCCATGATTAATTTGAACAAACATATTGTCTCAAGAACCAATTAACAAAGCATGAACATGTCTTCACAACCAACATAATTGAACAATGAAATTGTTCATTTTTTTTGTGGACAATAAATCAATGGAAGAAGATAGTGCACATAATGAGGCATCGGATGAAGAGAACAATATAGTTCAATCAATTGTCTCGTATATTGAAAGGCAAGTGCCAAGCAATGACATGCAAGTGGGAGGGGTGGAGAAGTTACTTGGTTGGTTCCTAACGCTACCCATAGAGAGAGTGTCAATGAAAAAAAAGAAAGGAGCACTAGGCAATCTTCATTTGGGCCGAGGTTCACAGTTAAAATATACATATACATATACATATATATTATATATATATATATATATATATATATATAGATATATATTGAAATTCACGAATTAAAATAGAAAAATAAGGATTTAGCCAAGGAGAAAAGGCAACAATGATTGTTGCAGAACAATTTCGAGCAGAGGAAAGGCTTGAAAGAGAGAAAGTAAGGAGGGAGAAGGACCATCAAAAACAAATGGCAAGACAAGCAAAGGAAGCAAGAAAGGTTCAACAAATGCTTAAAAAAGAACAAGGGATGAACAATATGGTTGACAATGATGCAAGCACGGTTGATGAAACCATAATTATGTCAAACACATTGGACAATATTGTAGATAATACACCATTATTCCAAGACCTCATAAACATTCAAGTCCCTCACTATCAAAATGGGGGTTTACCCCCTCGCTTTATTCCTACGAGGGCAGGTGTCAATTTTATGTATGCTCATCAGACACCTCCACTTAATGGAAGGGTTAGTAGCGCAAGTGTGAAGTATGGGTACTCAATTCCTCCATGGTTGGAAGGGGAAAATTGGACTCAATAATATGGCAACAATCCACCACATCCTAATCAACCATTATTAGGAACCTACTTGGCTCAAGTAGGAAACTCAACAAGTTTCGGCACTAAAGATACTCGAGGCCATAAAGAATAGGGTTGTCATATGTTTTTGGTTGTAACCACATTATCATGTGGATTTTGGATGGATTGCCTCTTTTTCTTGTCACATGAATATTTTGGCTTATAACCTAGGTTGTTTTATTTCATATTGTTTAAGGATTGTAACCAAAATCCATTTTAGAAGGAACATTAATATTCTATTATAATGGAGAAATCTTACCTAAGAATGAAAATGGGATTTTGTGTTATTCCTCTACACACCAAATGATTTAGAACACATTATTACCTGAGTTTGTTTTTTTCTTTGGTGGTTCACGGACACCTGTGGTCACTGGGTGGCCGTTACGTCCACGGAAATATCTGAGCTTGATCAAGTGTATCAAGCCCCGCGGCCAATAGCTAGGCCTAACCCTAAGGGCTTCAGGGAGAATTGACCCTGTGACCTCCCAAACGGTGAGGCACTTATTTGACCAATTGAGCTAACCCTTGGGGCTTCATTATTACCCGAGTTGTATTAAATGACAAATGAATAAATAATGAAATCTTGAACAATTCACTTCTTTTAATATGAAAATTCCATAAAACAAGAACAATAAAAGTACCTAACCTCACACCTCATATAAAACCTCATTTACTGTAAGTAAAAGTAACAAAACCTTTCTATCCCCATTTACTGTGATAGGAAAGTAGATGAAAAAGTCAAACCTTTATATCCAAACAATGATACATGCTGAAATCTGAATAGAATTACTCAAAGTAGAGAAATTGTAAAACCTCATTTTCTGTGATATATTCGTAAAAATATCAAAACCTTTCTATCCCCATTTATTGTGATAGGAAAGTAAAAGAAAAATTATCAAACCTTTCTATCCCATGGGTGATACACTCTGGACTCTAAATAGAATTACTCAAAATAGGGAAATCGTACAGATGCCTAAGGCAATTTGAAGAATTTGAAGACAAACATATGGAAATTCTTGAAAAAATCAATTATCTGTAGATTGAAATGAATACCCTACAAATGAGATAACTAATAACTAATAACATTGTAATTTGGTGTTTATATTTTTAACTGGGATTCATATAATGATTGACACAAACTTTTTGTAGTCTTCTTATTGATTCCATGCAGAGTCCAGAACACAGAATGCAAGAGTCAAGAGAGTTACATCTCCAAGTATCATACCTCATGGTGAGTTCGGATAAACATACAAAGACTATGTAAAGAATATGAAGTCTCGAGGGTTGCGAGAGACATACTTATATATTTCTATGTATATGTGCCAGCATAAACCATAGAATGCAAACATCACAGAAAGTACTGCTCCTAAATAAAGGGAAGACGATAAAGTATTGGCTATTATTTAAGATAAAAGCATACACCAACCAAACCTTAGACACCAAAATAATTAGTTACAAATTGTAAATGACGAGAATTGGTATTGTTCCTTACTACCTGGTATGAGTCAATAAAAGGTTGGTATATAGATTATGAAAAATCATTTTAACTATGGAAATTATTAAAAAGCATTGAAAGTATTAAAAAAATCCCTGGACCTAAGCTTTTCTTTCAGCTGTAAATCACCTTGCATTTAATAATCTGGGTTGAAGATAGGATGTATGCTATCTTTGGCTTTCTTAATGTTTTAATTATAACTTACAATTAAACTTGGTTTAATTGTGTCAAACCCGACTAGATCTTTGTTAAACATGTACTGGAGAACATCTCTTTGGGGACTTACTTTCGGTCTAACCATGTAAGCTATAGTCCCTCTGATGTACAAAATAGTGATAATGGAAAACCAAAGAAGGTTTTCGGTCATTATTTAAAGGCACTTCAGAACCAGAAACTTCCTCAAGCATTAAGTATAACTCCAACAATAGATCGGGAGATGCACTTGAGGCAAAATTGTTAAATGACAATGAAATTATGGTTAATGATATTCTTCATAACAGAGATAGATCATTGCTTGATATTCTCTGTGGAATAAATAAAGGTTCTGATAAAATTAAGGCATAAATTAAATCGACAATGGAGAAAGCTTTTTGGAATGGTGTTGAACAGTCTCTTGCGCATGATCATCCTAATTACAATTGGGTTGTCGAACTTGTGAAAGAAGTCAGGTGTTATTACTCTGTAATTTCCCAAGACTATGGAGAGAAACCCATACATAACCACAAAACCACTTGCAAAGCTAGGATCTAGCCCTTCCAGCTTCAAAGAGGGATCTCTCTATTTGATTTTAGATTTATGTTTTGAGATATTATGCTAGTTATTAAGTTCTGAGTTTGGTTTTTTCAAAGATTTGGTTGAAACCTGGAGAGAAATTCCATTGCACATGGAGTCATGAGTCTTTGGGTGATCAAACACAAAAATGAAAGAGCAGTTGTAATAGGGCAAGATAGGAAAGCTTTTGGGTCTTTAGAGCATTTGTGGAGTGAATAGGATGAAATTATTTAGATTCAATTAAATATAGAGCATGCTAGGATGAATTCTATACTTAACATCATAATGAAAACATTGATATTGTTTATAAGCCAAAGCAGAGTGTACTTAAACAAATTCAGCCCTTTATCTTCTTTAAACAATAGAGACATAAAAACATATGGAAAACAGAGGAAGTAACAATTTCACATGAAAGGAACATCACCAATTGCTTGACATGGGAATCCTGGAACAAACTCTCTGTATAATTGAAATTGATCACTTTAGTACGTGCACAACTTATATCAAAATGTCTGCTTTCTTCATACAAGTTCCAACCTTTTCTAAGTCTTATTTCTAAATATTTATAGAACACTATTACATCTTAGGTCGAAGTTTAAAATAAAATTTATTTACAAAATAATATATGTTAAAGACACAGATATTGAAGATATAGAAGATGAAAAATAGGGAAAATCTGTTGAAATTTGTTGTGTTATTCAGGCTATGTAGGAATATGGTGATGACTATAGCTATTTTGCTGCAAATACTATTCCTCTAATGCCGAAAATTATGTGCATTAGTTACACTTCACTCGATCAACTCTAGCAACCGGTCCCACCTTTCTTCACTTGGGATAGAAAAGTTAACCATATTTCTAAACCTTTCATCCACTTCGGTGTAAGTGTCAAAACTTGACTTATTGACAAAAAAGTGATGGATTTCATGTTGAATATTCCAATCAAATTGTATTCCATGTATGAATGATTCTCCACTAATAACTCCTTTTGCATTTACAAACTTGGAAGCATGAGCATCTATGTTGCACAGTTCTTCTTGGTATTTTCTAATGGGATCAATTTTCCATTAGAATTCCTTAGAGTAGGTAAACCCTTTTCCTGCAGTAGTGTGAATTTTCTATTGAACCTCTTGACATGCAACTCAAGGTCTTTACATTTGTTCTCCAACTGTATCATCAAATTCTTGTTTGTTAAGACCCTCTTAACCTCCATGACTCTTGTTGTCCTATCTGGAATTTTTAGGTCTTCTAGTTCCTTCTTGGTCTTGGAATTCAATAGCTTGATAATATTTTGTGCCTCTTTTGGTCTATGCTCTAAATCTACCTTTGTGTTCTGTATTGTTGTCTTGAATATGTGCACAAGTTCCTCTTGCTTAAAAGTAATTTGAATTGAAGGCCACATATATGTTATGTTGGCATTTATATTATGCCAAATGTTGTTCTTAGCCTCTGCGAACATCTGAATTACAAAGCACTAGTCCTCATATTTTTGAATTTGTTGGATAAGCTTGTAGTTTTTCTGCATTTCTGTAAAGTATGCATTGTCAGTTTTAATCTTATTCTCCTCCATCTGAGTTAATGTTGTTGACAATTCTCTTTCTTAGCCTGAACTGATGACAATTCATCCAAATCTCTGGTAAGCTCTTCTATAAACTCTGTAAATATTGCCTTTTTCGAAGGTTTTGTTGTTGTACATGTGCCTGATGTCACTGCTCCTGTTGCTTCCCATTGTTCTTTTTCTTTCAACCATGCTTCCATGACATGCTCTGTATTTTGTATCTGTGCATTTTGCTCAACCACTATGGTAAACAAATTTTCCTTCTCCATTTCTATATGAGCAACTTCTTTAGCTCGAAGATGTTCTGTTGAGCGTAGCTTCAGTTGCTTCCTTAATGCCTGAATGTCTGCCTATTTGTTCTTTATGAGCTCTTCTGTGGCATTGACATCATCAGGGTCATGTCCTAGTTTTACTGTCAAATCTTCTAGAGATTTGATCTTTTTGTCCTTAGCAAATGATGACATTTTCTCAATCTTCAGCTGAGAATGCATGTTGTTTAAAGATGACTGTAATTTTGAAGCAATCATGGCTGAACTGGTAAGCGTTAAAAAGATAAACTCCCATGTTTGCTTGTGTAAATTGATTTGATCGATTTCATGTATCTTCTTGGTGTCAATTAAGAAAATGGAGGCTTTATAGTCTTCAGCACTCCTCGGAGTTGGTACTTAAGATTCCATGAATGCCATTTGGAGTTTTCCTTTCTCTAAATCGAATGCAGACAGTAATATGGTTGTGTTTTAGTTGTCTGCTTCCAAAATTCAGAGTATGTGGAAGCCTTCAAATATTCATTCTTCAATTCTATCTCCATGTATCTTGAAAATATACTTTGTTGAGTTGAAATTTGGGAACTGGATGATACTGGAGACTGGACTATTGTTTCTACAGCAGGTGACTATATTGTTTCTTATATTTGAGTAGAAGGAGTGATAGCAGTCCCTGACAACATCATTGTTGTTGGTTGTTGTGTGTCCCTTTCCTCTATAGTTCCATCTTGGATAGTAATTACCTGAGGCTTAATCTGAGGATTAACCTGAGGATCTAGTTTTTGAGTAGTGTTTGAGTCCTTCTTTTTCCTTTTAAAAATAATAAATTTTGCATCTTGGTTTTTAGAATCAGTAGGGGACATGGCTTTTCTTTCCCCTTTTCTCTCTTTTTCCTTGGGAAGAGGTGTCTGCATGGATGATTGACTAACCAGTTATTCTTTAGCTTCCTATAAAGTGCCCTCTGTCCATTCCTCCTGCTTAGAATATTGTTCAATTTCAGGCCTTGGTGAATGTCCATAGGAGGTACTCTTTTGTTCCAATATGAGTTTTGAAATGATGCCTAAGGGATCATAGGACCAAGAGAAACTAAGCTTGAATTTAATTTGAATCAATATAGATTCTACCTCTTTTTCTGCAGCTCTAGCGTTGATGATATAGGGACCTATATGAGCCTTCAGCTTGAACTGTGCTTTCTTTTTGTACGAGACAAAATGTAGCTCATCCATGTTTAGCATTTGCCTAGTGTATTCTAATGCAAATATTCTAACTCGTACAAACACTAGAAACAGGTAAGGAGGTAATTCTGATCCATATACTCTAATCTCAATGTAGTTCTAGTATAAATACCAGTCTCCAACTTAAGCTTGTTCTGACAAGTGTGACAAATTATTTATCTCTTGTGAAATGCTTGGGATCAGATCATTGCTAAGAAAACATAGTGAGGTATGTAGAAATTTGTCAACAAAATAAGTATAAGAATACTCCTATGAGTTATTTCTAACCAGAGAAGTCCAGTGAATCACTAACCAAGGGATGCCTTCATTATTTGGCTTGTGTAGAGGAAACCTGAACCTGTCTAACTGATAAAATGTCATAAGGTAAACCAACACTGACCGATACTTAAAGACACCTTCTGCTTTGAAATTTACAAACTTATCATGAATTGAATTGGACAAAAACTTATTGTAGTTGAAAAGAATTGTTGGTTATTTACCTACTGCAAAAATTGATCAAAATACTAACATTATCTCATCTAACCAATGGTCATTACAATACCCAAGCAGTAGGGTTACCATAGAAATCACCTGTTTGGACATTTCTGGGAAGATTGAGATTGGATATGGGGGATTAGCCCGGGGTAATTCAACATTTTCTGGAAGAAAACACTCAAAAATTTGGGCTCTTTGAGGGAATGTTAGTTTTTTATACAATTCCATTAATACATTGGTAGAGAAAGGATGATGGCAAGCCTAATATTCAATTAGCAAGGCCTAGCATATACTTTCAAGGGAAATGGAGAAAATGACTTCATTATTATGGGAAATGAAAACCTTTTGACTTGGAAAATATCGAGATGAAACCAGATAGATAATTCAGGGAAAAAGTGAGTCTGGAGGAAAATGAATTGAGGGAGAAGGGATTCCCAAATGTTAAGATCATCACTTTAATACATGAACTTTTGCTTTACCCAGTTGTAGATCTCGTAAGGTCAAATTTGGACTGTGTCTTGACAACCTTATATTAGGTGTTTATCAAGAGAGATTTGTCAAAATCTAGGACAGGGGGAATGAAGGGGTTTGATTCTGTAACTTTTCCCTTCTCTTTACGGTTTGACATCATGAAAAGGAAAATGACTAGCGAAAGAACAATACTAGAGAAAGCTTGATAGAAAATCTTGAAGAACAGGGTTACCCATGGAAATGTGACGACTGGGCAGAGGGAAAGTTGTTGTAGAAAGCTGACAGTTGCTTGCAATTCGTTCTTTTGATCTGTAGGATCAATGTCATGCTGAAAGGGATGAATGTTGGCCTTCCTGTGTTTTTATAAAAGTCCAATTGGTTATGTAACGGGAAAATTAACGTCTAGAGAGAGGGAGATATTTATTAGCAAAACAGATATATGGTGGGAGTTAATGATATAAAGTTCATTATAGATTTCACGACATTTTTTTGAACGTTAAATTTATATATGATGTGGGGGGGAGTGACGTGGCAAGATAAATGGTGGTCACAGAATGGCGGGGGGGAAAGGGTATGTGGCGGGTGATGAGTGGTGTACAGACGGGCTATAAGTGGGAGATGGAGGCGGTATTTCGAGGGGTTGCAGGTAGTAAGCGGTATCGCGAGGGGACCCCTCGAAATTCCCCAGGCGTTGCCACGTTGGCCCAGGGGGTTCAGCGAAAATTGCTTTTTGACCCTAGCCCCTCCCCTTGTGTTAATTGTCGGGAGCACGGGACGGGGGGGCAGTGTGAAAACATCCCTCTGTCATAGATATGGGTGGTGTTGATCGTAGGCGTTGACTCCAACACAATGTTTAACAAGAAACAACAAATAGAGTTTTCTGTATCATTTGATAATATAAAACACTTATAATTAAAGGCTAAAACTTTATAAAATCGACATTCTTCGAAATTTAAAAAGGGCATTTTAATTGGCTCGTTATAGGGCCTCATATTTTCTTTATTTTTCTAAAAAAATTATATATTCTTTTCTTTTGTTTTTTTCACATATATATATTTTTGATCCCCTATTTTATTTTTTCCTTTTGTTTCTCTTTTTCTTTTCTAATT
>APFE030245348.1:24297-74453 GCA_000404065.3 Pinus taeda
GAGACACTTGCGTGATATATAAGCAAGCTTCTTGTTCTCATTGTAAATCATTATCATTCTTATTCTTATTCATATATTGCATATAATATTTATATCCTTAATGGATATCTTGATATTCCAAGTCTTTTGGAGTAATTAATTTATAAAAGGAACTTTGTTCGCTTCAGACCCTAACAATGGCTCCAATGGGAATGGAATCCTCCTTATGAGGTGTCAAGAACACTCTATATTAGTAGCCTTTGTCCATTTGGCTAATGGTCCTCTATTCTTATTCTGTAACTAATTTGATTAACCATTGTTATTGTAAATACTGGAAGAAACTCTTCAGAAGCTTAGGGTCTTCTCTACGAGATTCAATTTTTGATGTTAGCCACCCTCACTTGCAATAAAAAATAAAATGATATTTATAATGGCATGTATGAAACTTATCTATCCTTGAGAGAAATAGTGCTTGAGTAGTCTGCCATTGACAGGTGCTCCTGGAAATCCTTATCCAGTCAAATCTTTCAGCAAGAATGCATTGTTACCTCGAAAAGCTTCAATTTTATAAGGTCCTTTCCATAGACTGTCAAATTTTCCATGCTTACCTTTCTCGTCATTTTTGGAGTCCCATATTAGAACCATATCATCTTGTTGGAAATCATCTGCTTTTGTCTTTCTATGATGAATTTTCTTGATGTTGTCTTGAATTATATGAGTTTTGTTGTAGACTTCCTCCCTAGATTGCTGCAACTTTTCTCCTAATGTTTGGAGTCCCATCTTAGAACCATATCATCTTGTTGGAAATCATCTGCTTTTATCCTTATACCATGAATTTTATTGATGTGGTCTTGAATTATTTGAGTTTTGTTGTAGATTTCCTCCCTAGTTTGTTGCAACTATATCATTTGATTTACCCTTCTTTGTACATCATTTGACTCCACTTGTGTTTCCTATAATAACTTTAGCACTGAAATTCCTAGGGAGGTGGGAAAAATTGTATCCGCTCCATATACTAATTGAAAAGGAGACATTCCAATAGATTTTTTAGTGTGGATTATGTTAGCTCATAGAGCATTGATTAACTTCTTGTGCCAGGATTTCTTATTTTCCTTAAACAATTTCTTTATAATGTTGACTAAACTCCTATTAGAAGATTCAAATAACACATTCCCATAGGGATAATAGGAAATAGAATGTCCTAAATTATGTGATACTTGTGATAGAAATCAATCATTTTCTTTGATTTGAAAGCAACAACATTGTCAGTAATGATTTTATGTGGACACTGGAATCTAGAAAGAATATTACCTTCTAAGAATTGAATGATGATAAAATTTGTAGCTTGTCTGGTTGGAATGGCTTCAATCCATTTGGTGAAGTATTTAGTAGTTGTGAAGATCCATTTATGTTGAGTTGAAGTGCTTGGATGGATTTCTCTAATAAAATCTAAACCCCATTGTTGAAAAGTAACCTCCACTGAAATGGGCTTTAAAGGTAAGGGAAAAAAAAATTCTCTTATCTTCAAAGATTTGGCATTGATGGCATGTTGAAACTCTCTTATCAACATCTGCAAACAAGTTATGCCAGTAAAAACCAACCCTTAGGATTTTGTTGGTTGTGGCTTTCCAGTATAATTGTCCTCCACAATTTCCTTGATGAAAGTCTTCTATGACTTTGTCTGCTTCGTCCTTCAATAAACAATTAAGAAAAATACCTCTAGTATCTTTCCAATACAGAGCCTGATCTAAAATGAAGAACTTCATAGCTTTTAACTTGAGGAATATAACTTTGGTTTTTGTTAAACTAGGAGGAGCTCGTAAATTTTGTAAAACATAGACAATATTTGCATACCAAGCAGAGGTAGCAAATGCTTCTGATACCTGTGGAGTCTCCAACTCCTCTTGTTCATCAAGTGCAGATATAAAATTTATGTCCAGTGCATGGAAATTTAACTCAGCCATGAGTTTGTCTAATCCTTGACCTTTGATGAGTTTAGTAGGCCTTATCTCAATATCATATTCTAAAATTATTGTAATCCATTTGCCTCTTTTCCCATCTGGATCAGTTTGAGTGAGGATATCTTTTACCACAACACTTGGAACAAATGCAATTATGTGGGAATGTAGAATGTACACTTTGAAGTCTTTCAGTGCCTTTACTAAAGAAAAGGCTTGCTTTTCCATGATATTGTACTTTAAAGAGACATCTCTTAAAGCTCTGTTGAAGAATGCTATAGGTTGTTCACGTTCCTCCTTACTTTTCTACAACAATACTGCTGCAATAGTATGTTCTGATACAAAAGAGAAAATCATGAAATATTTAGTAAAATCAAGGCTAATTAAAACATGAACACATGTCAAAGCTACCTTTACTTCTTCACTAAAAGATTTTTTAGCCTCACTATTACATTTTATCTTAGTATCCCTTTTTGGCATATTTGTAATTTCTCTCAAAATCTCCGCTAAGTTTGGGATGAATCTTCTCAGGAATTTGATACTGCCAATGAAAGACCGAATTTATTTTTTGTTCCTAGGAGAATCAATCTTCATTATGGCTTAAACTCTGCTGGGGTTTATTCTGAGGATCAAGTAGCTTTCCTTCCTCTAAACCAAAAAGAGATTTTTTGGGGTTCAAGGAAATACCATATTTCCTGCTTTTTACAAAAACCTTCCTTAAGTGTAGCAGATGATCTTCATCTGTTTTGGAAAATACAGTAATATCATCCAAGTAAATTACAATGAACCTATACTTCTCATCAGCGAAAGCAATATCCATTGCTCTTTGGAAAGTGCCCCCTGCATTCATAAGGCCAAAGGGCATCTTGACATACATAAAAGTCCCCCAAGGTGTTGTGAAAGTTGTATTATGTTGATCATTGGGATGTACCAGAATTTGGTTATATCCCAAGAAACCATCCAGCAAAGAAATTCTGATAGAACCAACTCTTTCTATAAAATATGATCCATTTTAGGTAGAGGGTAGTTATCCTTGAGAGAAACTTTGTTCAGATTCCTGAAATCCACACAGAGCCTTATTTCTCCTTTCTTTTTCCTAGTTGGCACTAGACATGACACCCATTTTGAAAATCTTAAAGGCACAATGACTTTGGCATCAAAAAGTTTTTAAACCTCCTTTTCTATCAAGGGTAGCAGAATTGGATTTACCCTTCTTAATTTTTGCTTGAAGATTTTTTTGTCTTCTCTGATCGGAATGGTATGTTGTATGATATTGGTATCATATGCTTTTAGATCTTCATAACTCCAAGCAAAAACATTAGAAAATTCTTTTAATAGATCAATGTACTTTTGTTTTTCTTTGGGAGGTAAGGACTTGGACAACTTTACAATCTTAGGATTTTCCTCATTATCTATATTACAGTCTTCAACCTCAGCTCCTACAGGTTCTATATTTGGATTTTTGGCTACATCATTAAAATCAAACAACACTTTTAATGGCACCAAACCTCTTCGTAACACAATGTCTTTCAATTATAGAAACTCAAGTTCTTTTGGAATGTCATCAGTCTCATTTAACACTATTTCATTTATATCATCATCTACATAGTTATCTGCATCAATATGTACATTCTCAAACTCTACTTTTAACTGCAAAAAACTTTCTATATGTTTATCACTACCAAAAACCTGCCAATATCTAACATTATCTGGGAGAGTTGGTCTGTGTTTCACTTCAACCTCATTTTTTCTATTGGGATGAAAATGCATCTTACAAGTACCGGCTGAAGTAGCCAATGCATCAGCTAAGATGTTTTGACCTTTGGGAATTGGAGACAATTGATATTCTGGGAAACACTGCAGAAAATAAGACTGCATTTTTGTAGGCCCTCGGTCTATGGTGTTTAGTCGAGTACTCACCTTTAATTTGGTTAATGATGAGTTCAGAATCACCATGTAGAAAAATTATTTTAGCTCCCAATCTCTTCAAAAGTTGCAATCCTAAAATTAGTGCTTCATATTCAGCTATATTATTTGTACATTGGAAATTTAGCTTGTAATAATGTCCCTTTGTCATACATGTTTGTGATTTTGAAATAAAAACACCTGCCCTTGCTCCTTCCTTGCTCACTGCCCCATCAAAATCAATGTTCCAAAGGGCTTCACCCTCTTCATTTTGTTTCCCATCATCTAATTTCATCTCCTTTGTCTTGCTCAATTCATCTTCTAGGTCTGACACTTCCTCCTCTGCACATCTCTCATTATAAAAAACAAAGGAGTCCATATCTGAATGCACATAATACAGGGGATAATTATTTGGTTTGTCTTGGCTACTAACCATATATTTCATTAATGTTTCCTTGTATAACCTTCTCTGTTGACCAAAAACAGGAATGGTAGCATATGTCATATCCAACTACAAAGTACCCTGTAACTTTGCTCCCCATGATCTTGATAGTGACATTCCATACTTGGGAGGTATGTCTGCCACTACAATATCCATTACCACACTCTTTGTTGGGATTTGGGCCAGAGTAACACATAAATCTTTGATGAGGCCTAAGCATCTTACTTTGCTAGTATCAAAAGAATATAAATCTTTGTAGGGTCTTGTTATGTCTAATCCTAGATTTTCCATGATGACACTAGGCATAAGATTGTGCGAAGCAACGAAATTAAGCATAACATTGTGGAGAATATTGTCATGAATGTTCAAATTGATATAGAAGGGTCACACACTACCATCCTGAGACTTCCCTTCAACTTAAGGTCCAAACAACAATTTTGTTTGGTCATCAGTTGAGTTGACTGTGTATGTTCCTTCCCCTATCTTTAGTGCCTTCATGACTTGAGATCTATATGCATTCTTGTTAATCAATTACGTCAGAGGAATGGAAATTTTTACCTTGGCTAATTCATTTTCAATACTGAAAGATGTTTGAGGTTTTTCTATTTCTTTGACATTTACATCTTGTTTTGGAGAAGTTTCCTTTTGAGAATCATCCTTTGTCTGGTTGGTAGAAGGGATGTCACTCAAAATCTTCTTTGGAGGATTTCCTGCAGTCCTTTTACTTCTCAAATTGTATTGCTTGTGCACCTCCATGATACCATTTTGGTATCCCTTTTTATAATCATCTGCCTCTGCAGGGATGACTTCTAGCTGTGATAAAAAAAAATAGGTCCTTCTCCTCCTTGGTTAAGAAAATATTGTCAATCTATCCTTCCCCAAATAATTTTATTTGATTCTCTTCAGGATCCTCTAGTAACTCAGCTTCTTCATCTGCATAATTCTCTTGGAATGGAGGTCTAATTTGTTGTTGATCAGCTAGGCCTCTTTGTTCTCTCTGTTTGATTTGGGGTGTGTTTCTCCTAAAATTAGGATTTCTAATTTGAGGACCCCCTTGATTTTCCCTTGGAGGAGCCCTATCAGTTAAACTTATCATATTCATCATTCTTTCAATGGTTTTAACTAAGGTGTCCAAATTAACATCTCATGAAGAAGAAGCAGATTCTTCTTTAATAGTGACTCTTCTCTCATCCTTTAACCTACCTCTCTTTACCAATAAATTGGCTTCCACACTGATTGAATTCCTTTGCATTTCCTCTAGGGTAGTTGAATTTCTCTCCCTCGGTTGGTAAGACATACATGCATCAAAACCATCTGGAAAATTGATCAGAACTAGTCCTGGTGGAGGTTATATTGTAGTTAGAATAGAATTGTAAATTTTATTGAATCTAGTGCAATAGTCTTGGACTGTTTCACCAGGGGCTCTCTTTATACTCTCATATTCAGCCAATATTTGGAGAGGATTATTCTTTACTTCCCATCGTGTGAGGAAAGTTTGGTGAAATTGTGTGAGATCTGGGACAGAGGCTTCTTGCATTGTATTAAACAATTTCCTAAATTCCCCTGTTAGACTTTGGGCAAGGAGTCTCATCTTCACATCATCTTCATCAACTTCTTACAAATATAAATAATTAGTCATTCTATCTATATGTTGTTGTGTTGTGATTGGACCTGTGCCATCAAATTGAGGTATACGGTTCTGATAATCTTGTAGCATGGCATGAAGTTGTCCAGGTAAGACCAAGGGGGCATAACGAGTTGCCATGATTGGTAAACAGGAATGGGAAGAAGATGATACTACAATAGATGTGGATATTGAGGGCATTAAATAAGGTGGGATTATACTTTGTTGAGTTGGTGTAGGAGTAGTAGGGATAGTAGATGAAATAGGGGCAATGGTATTGAGAGAAATCACTGGAGTAGAAGTAGTAATGGAAGAAACCACTGGAGGGGTTGGTGATGAGGCAGAAGAAGAAGAAGATTTAGTTGATTGATCATTAAAAGTTTTCTACACAACCTGATTAAATTCAGTCACCAAACTTCAAGATTGTTTAATTGTTTTATAACATCTTCATCAGACTCTGGATTGACAGGTTCACGTTTTGGGATATAAGGTTTCAAAATATTTTCATCAAAAATTGTTTCAGGAACAAAGCTTTTTGATTTGGTATGAAAAAGGCTATGCTCAAAAGGTAAGTCAAATTCAATATCCTCTACAGTGATAAAACTTTCAGGGAGAGAATTAACTATAGGTAGTAGATTATTGCTTGCTTGACTCTCAGCAAACTATTTTTCCTGATAAGTTTCTCAGGATTGTCTACAATTTCAGGTGGTTTAGGATCTGGATGGGCTCTAACGTAGATCTTTCTAGATGCTAGATCTTTAATAGATTATTTACAGATAGAAATATATACACAATTTGGGTGGAAAAACAACCTTAGTAACATCTATTTCATAGCCACACACTGGAAATAGCTTTAAGCTTTGAAAGAAATATTTACCAGGGAAAAACACAATTTATATCATATTTGTTCGACGTTCCTAGTATGGTCGCCAGAATGTTATCACTATGTAATTTCCCAAGGTTGTGGAGAGGAACCCCTAGATAACCACAAAACCACTTGCAAAGATGGGATCTATCCCTTCCAGCTTCAGAGAGGGATCTCTCTATTTGATTTTAGAATTATGTTTTGAGATATTAGGCAAGTTATTGAGTTCTGAGTTTCGTTTTTTCAAATATTTGGTTGAAAATTTCAGGGAAAGTCCATTGGGCATGGATTCATGAGTCTTTGGGTGATCAAACACAAAATGACAGAGCAGCTGTAACAGGATAGGATAGGAAAGATTTTGGATCTTTAGAGCATTTGTGGAGTGAATAGGATGAAATTATTTAGATTTAATTAAATATAGAGCATGTTGGGATGGATTCTATACTTAACATCAAAATGAAAACATTGATATTGTTTATAAGCCAGAGTAGAGTGTAGTTAAACAAATTCAACCCTTTATATTATTTAAACAATAGAGACATAAAAACATATGGAAAACTGAGGAAATAACAATTTCTCATGAGAAGGAACATCACCAATTTCCTGACACATAAATCTTGGAACAAACTCTCTGTGTAATTGAAATTGATCACTTTAGTATATGCACAACTTATATCAAAATGTATGCTTTCTTCATACAAGTTCCAACCTTTTCTAAGTCCTATTTCTAAATATTTATAGAACAATATTACATCTTAGATCAGACTTCAAATAAAATTTATTTCCAAAATAATATATGTTAAAGACACGGATATTTAAGATATAGAAGAATAAAAATAGGGAAAATCTGGTGAAATTTGTTGCACTGTTGAGGCTATGTAGGAATTCGATGATGACTATAGCTATTTCACTGCAAATGTTGTTCCTCTGATGCCGAAAATGCTGTGCTTCAGTTACACTTACACTCAATCAACTCTAGCAACTGGTCCCACCTTTCTTCACTTGGGATAGAAAAGTTAACCATAGTTCTGAAACTTTCATCCACTTCGGTGTAAGTGTCAAAACTTGACTTATTGACAAAAAAGTGATGGATTTCATGTTGAATATTCAAATCAAATTGTATTACCTGTATGAATGATTCTCCACTAATAACTCCTTTCGCCTTTACAAATTTGGAAGCATCAACACCTATGTTGCACAACTATTCTTGGTAGTATTCTAATGGGATCAATTTTCCATTAGAATTCCTCATAGTAGGTAAACCCTTTTCCTGCAGTAGTGTGAATTTTCTATTGAACCTATGACTTGCAACTCAAGCTCTTTACATTTGTTCTCCAACTGTATCATCAAATTCTTATTTGTTAAGACTCTCTTAACCTCCACAACTGTTGTTGTCCTGTCTGGAATGTTCAGGTCTTCTAGTTCTTCCTTGATCTTGGTATTCAATAGCTTGATATTCCTTTGTGCCTCTTCTGGTCTATGCTCCAAATCTGCCTTTGTGTTTTGTATTGTTGTCTTGACTATGTGCACAAGTTCCCCTTGCACAGAAGTAATTTGAATTGAAGGCCACATATCTGTTATGTTGGCATTTATATTCTGCCAATTGTTGTTCTTAACCTCTCCCAACATGTGAATGACAAAGTACTGGTCCTCATATTTATGTATTTATTGGATGAGCTTGTATTTTTTCTACATTTCTGTCAAATATGCATTGTCAGTTTTAATCTTATTCTCCTCCATCCGAGTTAATGTTGCTGACAATTTATCTTTCTCGGCCTAAACTGATGACAATTCATCTAGAGCTCTAGTATGCTCTTCTATAGACTCTGAAAATGTTGCCTTTATTGAAGTTTTTGTTGTTGTACCTATACCTGATGTAGATGCTCCTGCACTCTTCTTTTTCTTTCAACAATGCTTCCATGCCCTGCTCCATTTGTTGTATTTGTGCATTCTGCTCAACCACTATGGTAAACAATTTTTCCTTCTCCATTTCTATATGAGCAACTTCTTTAGCTTGAGGATGTTTTGCTAAGCGTAGGTTCAGTTGCTTCTTTAATGCCTGAATGTCTGCCTATTTTCTCTTTATGAGATTTTCTACTGCTTTGATATCAGTAGGGTCATGTCCTAGTTTTACTATCAAATATTCTAGAGATTTGATCCTGTCGTCCTTAGCAAATGATGACATTTTCTCAATCTTCAGCTGAGAATGCATATTGTTTAAAGATAACTGTAATTTTGAAGCAGTCATGGCTAAACTAGTAGGCGTTGAAAAGATCAACTCCCCTATTTGCTTGTGTAAATCAATTTGATCGATTTCAAGTATCTTCTTGGTATCAATCAAGAAAGTGGAGGCTTTGTAGTCTTCAACACTCCTGGGAGGTGGTACTAAAGGTTCCATGAAGGCTGTTTGAAATAGTCATTTCTCTGAATCAAATGCAAAGAGCAATCTTTGTTATGTTTTAGTTGTCTGCTTCCAAAATTCAAAGTAGGTGGAAGCGTTCAAAGCTTCATTCTTCAATTTTATCTCCCGGTATCTTGAAAATATACTCTATTGAGTTGAAATTTGGGAACTGGATAATACTAGAGACTGGATTATTGTTTCTACAATAGGTGACGGTATTGTTTCTTCTATTTGAGTAGGAGTGACAGGAGAAATCGTTGTCGTTGGTTGTTGTGTGTCCCTTTCATCTGTAGTTTCATCTTGCATTGTAATTACCTGAGGCTTACATTGAGGATTAACCTGAGGATCCGTTTTTTTGGTAGTGTTTGGGTCCTTCTTTTTCCTTTTAAAAACAATATATTATGCATCTTGATTTTCAGAATCAGTAGGGGACATGGCTTCTCTTTCCATTTTTCTCTCTTTTTCCTTGGGAAGAGTTGTCTGCATGGATTATTGACTAACCAGTTGTTCTTCAGCTTCCTGTAAATTGTCCTCTGTTCATTCCTCCTAGTTAGCATATTGTTCAATTTCAGACCTTGGTGTATGTGAATAGGAGGTACTCTTTTGTTCCAATCTGAGCTTTGAAATGATGCCTAGGGGATCATAGGACCAAGAGAAACTAACCTTGAATTTCATTTGACTCAATATAGCTTCTACCTTCTTTGTTGCAGCTCTAGTGTTGATGATATAGGGACCTATATGAGCCTTCAGCTTGAACTGTGTTTTCTTTTTGTAGGATACAAAATGCATCTCATCCATGTTTAGCATTTTCCTAGTGTATTGCAATGAAAATATTCTTACTGGTACAAACATTGGCAGCTTGTAAGGAGGTAATTTTGATCCATATACTCTAATCTCAGTGTAGTTCTGATATAAATACCAGTCTCCAACTTTATCTTGTTCAGACAAGTGATAAAATTTCTTTGTCTCTGGTGAAATCCTTGGGATCAGATCACTGCTAAGCAAACATAGTGAGGTATGTAGAAATTTGTCAACAAAATAAGTATAAGAATACTCCTCTAGGTTATTTCTAACTAGAGAAGTCCAGTGAATCACTAACCAAGGGTTGCCTTCATTATCTGTCTTATGTAGAGGAAACCTGAACCTATCTGACTGATAAAATAACATAAGGCAAACCAACATTGACTATACTTAAAGACACCTTCTTCTTTGAAATTTACAAACTGATCATGAATTGAATTGGACAAAAACTAATTGTAGTTGAAAAGAATTGATGGTTGTTTTCCTACTGCAAAAATTGATAAAAAAAAACCTAACACTATCTCATCTACCCAACGGTCATTAGGATACCCAAGCAGTCGGGTTATCATAGAAATCACCTGTTTGGACATTTCTGGCAAGATTGATACTAGATATGGGAGATTGGTCCGAGGTAATTCAACATTTTCTGGAAAAAAACACTCAAAAATTTGGGCTCCTTGGGGGAATGTCAGTTTTTTATATAATTCCATTAAGACATCGACAGAAAAAGGATGATGGGAGACCTGATATTCAATTTGCAAGGCATGGCAGATAATTTCAGGGGAAATGGAGAAAATGACTTCATTATTATGGGAAATGACAACCTTTTGACTTGGAAAATATCGGAGATGGCACCAGACAAAGAATTCAAGGAAAAAGTGAGTCTAGGGGAAAATGAATTAAGGGAGAAGGGATTCCAAAATGTTAAGATCATCACTTTTATTCGTGAAATTTTTTTTTGCCCAGTTGTGGAGTCATACAGGTCAAATTCAGACTCGGTCTCGGAATTCTTATATTGGGTGTCTATCAGTAGAGATTTGTCAAAATATGGGACTAGGGAAATGAAGGGATTTGACTATGTAACTTTTATCTTCCCTTTACTGTTTGACATCGTGAAAAGGAAAACGACTAGCAAAAGAAAAATACTAGAGAAAACTTGATAGAAAAAGTCTGAAGAAAAAGGTTACCCGTGGAAATTTGTTGACTAGGCGGAGAGAAATCTGTTGTAGAAGGCTGGCAGTTGGTTGTAGTTCGTTCTTTTTATCTATAAGATATGTGTCGTGCTGAAAAGGCAGTCCATCAATATGCCAATTGCTTGTAGGAAACATGATACCTCTAAGAAGACACGCTGCACTCTCCCTAGGGGAGGGGTGAACTGGGTGATGGCCTCTGAATAGTGATATGCAAGATATGGAGAAGGGTTGGGGATTCAAACTTTATTTTATTACTTATTAACATGGCTCTTTCTGACCGTTTACCTAGGATTGACTAGAATCACTCGATGTCGGGTGGAAATTGATTCTTGTATGGTTTTGAACTGCATCAAAGAAGGGGGAATAAAGAAGTTCAAAGGGAAGTTGTATCATAACCAAGCATTCATAGAGAAGAAGAACCCCGGATGAAGAGCTAGCACACCCTTCACCTCAAGCTCATGGTTGATCTATTCCAAATATAATGGATATTACAATTATTGATTCGTTTTATATTCATAATATCTCGTTATTAGCCATCTTTTCTTTTCGATTTTTCTTCTTTCTTTCATATTTTTTTTTTTTTACTTTCGAAAAAAAATTGCAGAATGAAATCATTATTTACAACATCTCATAGGAGAAAATCAACAGATAATCATCAATTTACCCTATAAATTATAGGACCCTAACATTGGCTCCAATGGGGATGACATACTCCCTATGAGTTGTAAAGAACATTTTAGATTAGTAGCCTTTGTCCATTGGGTAATGGTCCTTTGTTCTTATTCTACAATTGATTTGATTAGCTCTGGTTATTGTAAATACTGGCAGCAACTCATCAGAAGCTTAGGGCCTTCTCTGTGGGCTTCAATTTATGATGTTAGCCATCCTCACTTGTAGTAAAAAATAAAATGATATTTACAATGGCATGTATGAAACTTATCCATCCTTGAGTGAAATAGTGCTTGGGTAGTCTGCTATTGACAAATCCTCCTAGCAGTCCTTCTCCAGTCAAATCTTTTAGCAAGAATGCAATGTTACCTCGAAAAGCTTCAATTTTATAAGGTCCTTTCCCTAGGCTGTCAAATTTTCTGTCCTTACCTTTCTCCTCATTTCTGGAGTCCCATCTTAGAACCAAATCATCTAGTTGGAAATCATCTACTTTTGTCCTTCTATTATGAATTTTCTTGATTTTGTCTTGAATTATCCAAGTTTTGTTGTAGACTTCCTCCCTAGTTTGCTGCAACTGTATCAATTGATTTACCCTTCTTTGTACATCATTTGGCTCCACTTGTGTTTCTTGTAATAACTTTAACACTGGAATTCCCTGGGAGGTGGGAAAAATTGCATCCACTCCATATACTAATTGGAAAGGAGACATTCCAATAGATTTTTTAGTGCTAATTATGTCAACCCATAGAGCATTAATCAACTTCTTGTGCCAAGATTTTTTATTTTCCTGCAACAATTTCTTTATAATGTTGACTAAACTCTTATTAGAAGATTCAACTAACCCATTTCCCTGAGGATAAGAGGCATAGAATGTCCTAAATTTATGTGATACTTGTGACATAAATCAATCATTTTCTTTGATATGAAAGAAACAACAATATTAGTAATGATTTTACGTGAATAGCCAAATCTGGAAAGAATATTACCTTCTAAGAACTGAATGATGACAAAATTTGCAGCTTGTTTGGTTCGAATGGCTTCAATTCATTTGTTGAAGTATTCAGTAGATGTGACGATTCATTTATGTTGAGCTAAAGAGCTTGGATGGATTTCTCCAATAAAATCTAAACCCCATTGTTGAAAAGAAACCTCCACTAAAATGGGCTTTAAATGTAAGGGCAACAATTTTCTCTTGCTTCAGAGATTTGGCGCCGATGGCATATTGAAACTCTCTTATGAACATCTGCAAACAAGGTAGGCCAGTAAAAACCAGCCCTTAGGATTTTGTTGGTTGTGGATTTCCAGTATAAATGTCCTTCACAATCGCTTTGATGAAAGTCTTCCATGACTTTATCTGCTTCATCCTTCAATAAACAATTAAGCAAAATACCTCCAATATCTTTCCAATACACAACCTAATCTAAAATGAAAAACTTCATAGATTTTAACTTGAGGAATCTAGCTTTGGTTTTTCTTAAACGAGGAGGAACTTGTAATTTTTTTTAAACATAGGAAATATGTGCATACCAAGGATAGGTAGCAAATGCTTCTAATGCCTGTGGAATCGCCAACTCTTCTTGTTCATCAAGTGCAGTTATAAAATTTATGTCCAGCGCATGGAAATTTGACTCAGCCATGAGTTTGGCTAATCCATGACCTTTAGTGAGTTTAGTAGGCCTTATCTCAATGTCATATTCTAAAATTATTGCAATCCATTTGCCTCATTTCCCATCTGGATCAGTCTAAGTGAGGATATTTTCTACTAAAACACTTGGAACAAATGCAATTATGTGGGAATGTAGAATGTACACTCTGAAGTCTTTCGGTGCCTTTACTAAAGCAAAGGCTTGTTCTTCCATGATATTTTACTTTAAAGAGGCATCTCTTAATGCTCTATTGAATAATTCTATCGGTTGTTCATGTCCCTCCTTATTTTTCAGCGACAATACAACTGCAATAGTATGTTCTGATGCAAAATAGAAAATCATGAAATTTTTAGTAAAATCAGGGCTAATTAAAACAAGAGCACATGTCAAAGCTACCTTTACTTCGCGGAAATATTTTTTAGCCTCACTATTCCATTTTATCTCAATATCATTTTTCAGCATATTTGTAATTGCTCTCAAAATCTCGGCTAAGTTTGGGATGAATCTTCTCAAGAAATTGATCCTCCCAATGAAAGACTGAATTTATTTTTTGTTCCTGGGAGGATCAATATTCATTATGGCTTCAACTCTGTTGGAGTCTATTTTGATACAATCTTTTTGAAATAATATGACCAAGTAGCTTTCCTTCCTCTACACCAAAAAAATATTTTTTGGAGTTTAAGGAAATACCATATTTCCTGCATTTTTCAAAAACCTTCCTTAAGTGCAGCAAATGATCTTCATCTGTTTTGGAAATTACAGTAATGTCATCCAGGTAAATTACAATGAACTTATCCTTCTCATCAACGAAAGCAATATCCATTGCTCTTTGGAAAGTGGCCCTTGCATTCATAAGTCCATAGGGAATCTTGATATACATAAAGTTCCCCCAAGTTGTTGTGAAAGTTGTTTTATGTTGATCATCGGGATGTACTAGAATTGGGCTATATCCTGAGAAACCATCCACCAAAAACAATCTGTTGGAACCAACTACTTTATGTAAAATATGATCCATTTTAGGTAGAGGGTAGTTATCCTTGAGAGAAACTATTTTTCAAATTCTTGAAATCCACACAGAGCCTTATTTCTCCTTTCTTTTTCCTTGTTGGCACTAGATTTGACACCCATTTTGAAAATCTTAAAGGCACAATGATTTTGGCATCAAAAAGCTTTTTAACCTCCTTTTCTATCAAGGGTAGCAGAATTGGATTTACCCTCCTTAATTTCTGCTTGAAGGGTTTTTGGTCTTCTCTAATGGGAATGGTAAGTTGCATGATACTGGTATCATATGCTTTTAGATCTTCACAACTCAAAGGAAACACATTAGAAAAAAAATTTAATAAATCAATGTACTTTTGTTTTTCTTTGGGAGGTAAGGACTTGGAAAACTTTACAATCTTAGGATTTTCCTCAGTACCTATATTACAGTCTTCAACCTCAGCTCCTAAAGGTTCTATCTTTAGATTTTTGGCCACATCATTAAAATCAAACAACTCTTCTAATGGCACCAGACCTCTTGGTAACACATTGTCTTTCAATTGTAGAACCTCAAGTTCTTCTGGAATGTCATCAGTCTCATTTAACATTATTTAATTTATATCATCATCTATGTAGTTATCTGCATCAATATGTACATTCTCAAACTCTTCTTTTAACTGCAAAAAACTTTCTATTTGCGTATCAGTACCAAAAACCGGCCAATATCTAACACTATCTGGGACAATTGTCCCCTGTTTCACTTCAACGTCATATTTTCTATTGGGATGAAAAGGCATCTTACAAGTAATGTCTGAAGTGGCCAATGCATTAGCTAAGATGTTTTGACCTCTCGGAAAAAGAGACAATTGATATTCTGGGAAACACTACAAAAAATCTAAGACTGCATTTATGTAGGCCCTCAGTCTAGGGTGTTTAGACGAGTACTCACATTTAATTTGCTTAATGATGAGTTCAGAATCACCATGTACATAAATCCTTTTAGCTCCCAACCTCTTCAAAAGTTGCAGTCCTAAAATTAGTGCTTCATATTCAACTACATTATTTATACATTGGAAATTTAACTTGTAAGAATGTCCCTTTGCTATACCTATTTGTGAGTTTGAGATCCAAACACATGCCCCTACTCCTTCCTTGCTCACTGCCCCATCAAAATCCATGTTCCAAAGGGCTTCACCCTCTTCATCTTATTTCCCAGCATCTAATTTCATCTCCTTTGTCTTGCTCAATTCAGCTTCCAGGTGTGACACTTCCTCCTCTACACATTGGTCATTAGAGAAAATAAATGAGTCCATATTTGAATGCACAGAATACATGGGATAATTATTTGGTTTGTCTTGGCTACTAACCATATATTTCATTAATGTTTCCCTATATAACCTTCTCTGGTGACCAAAAACAGGAATGGTATCATATGTCATGTCCAACTGCAAAGTACCCTGTAACTTTCATCCCCATGATCTTGATAGCAACATTCCATACTTGGGAGGTATGTCTCACACTACAATATCCATTACCACACTCTTTGCTAGGATTTAGGCTAGAGTAACACATAAATCTTTGATGAGACCTAAGCATCTTACTTTTCTAGAATAAAAAAGAATATAAATCTTTGTAGGGTTTTGTTATGTCTAATCCTAGATTTTCCATGATGGCTCTAGGCATAAGATTGTGCAAAGCACCAGAATCAAGCATAGCATTGTGAAGAATATTGTCATGAATGTTCAAACTGATATAGAAGGGTGGCACACTACCAGCCTAAGACTTTTTCCAAATTCAGGTCCAAACAATAATTCAGGTTGGTCAACAGTTAAGTTGATTGTGTTTGTTCCTTCCCCTATCTTTAGTGCCTTCATGACTTGAGATCTATATGCATTCTTGTTAATCAATTACATCAAAGGAATGGAAAGTTTTACCTTGGCTAATTCATTTTCAATGCAGAAAGATCTTTGAGGTTTGTCTATGTATTTGATATTTACATCCTATTTTGGAGAAGTTTCCTTTTGAGAATCATCCTTTGCTTGGATGGTATCTTAGGAATGTTCACTTTCTTCTTAATACTAGTCAATACAGATAAATAATTCTGGGTTTCAAGATTGGTATTCACCATGTCCTTATAATATCTTAGTTTCCTTCTTCCCTCTACTCTTTATCGCTCCACAACTTCTCCTTAAATTTGGAAGTAATAATATTTTTAATATTATCCTTATTCTACAATATGATATCTTCCTTTATCTCCCAATCATCTAGCCAAGATTGGGCATCCTTATGCATTCCTCGCTTGAGCCAAAGGTTGGGATTTTGGCCAGAGTTAAAAGCAATTTTTGGAAACCCCTTCCATGATGTATAACTTCTTCTTATACATGATATGCTTTGTCATAGCCATGCTTTCAATAGGGGAAAGGATAACTTCAATCAAGAGGATATGGTAGGGAGTGCATTCTTTAATATTAAGGTTGTCAGTTATAATATGCTTTGGATTTACTCAATCTTCCTCCATGATTCTCTAGATATACTACAACCCCCAACCTCACATCCATATAAAATAACAGGGGTGACCAGAGTATCAAAAAGGAACTTTTTTATCCCAAATCCAAATATTTGTTGACTTACAATTGCTTTCAAGCCCATAGTAAGTTTTCCATCTTCCACTTATCCTTTTCTTAATGTATAATTCCAATTGAGCTGATTATTAATGTTGAGTCCTAGATATAAAGAAAATAGTACAATGATGATGGTGGGCAAAGTACCCTCTCCTTCCTCTTATATATAGAAGGTAAGGGAGGCCAACAATACACGTATGGACCTAAGCCCTTACAAGTAACCTACAAGGCTACAAGTAGGTTCACACATGTAAGTGTCACATTCCAGGGTGATGTCGTACACAAGCAAGACATTGTTGTGAATGAGGTTTTAATGCTTCACTAAAAACACCTTCAAATCTCATTAGGCTAAAGGAGATAGGTGAGAATGTCACTTTATATCCTTTTCTACCAAAGACAAATTTCAAGATAAAAATTCATTGAAATTTATACTTTATTTTATAATATACAATTTTATTTATTTTATATTACATATAACACTTGAAAAGATAAATAAACTGATATGAATATACAACAAATACAGACAAAAACTTTGGCAATTCTATTTATCTTGGGTGGTTGGGAGGAATGATTGTGAACCTCCTCAACCTCCCGCTAGTGACATGATGAGCTTTGATGTTATTGAGTAGGAAGGGTCCTTGAAGGACCAGAACAAGTTTATTCCTCATGTGGAATATAAATATATTTTCCACATAAAAATAATTACAAACATAAACTTTAAATAAAATAAAATGAAAGTATTTGAAAATAAATATAAACTCATATCGAATGATTTATAACTCCAAACCAACTATTAAAAAATCCGATCTAAAAAAAGAAATTGCAATGATTTAATTAAGAGATCAATATAAATAATAAGAATACTATATTTAAAAATCCCTGCAAGGGCTGGGACAAAAAATGCCCATAGATGTCATAGATGTTACTATGACTCATATAAAGGCAACTAGGTGCTAAAAGAAAAAGAAGGACAAAAAATCCAATCTGGGCCACTTGATGTCAGACATCATCAAATTTATGTAAAAATTACATCAATTAGCATTAAATAATTTAGAACTCTCTCTCTCTCTCTCTCTCTCTCTCTCTCTCTCTGAGTGTTTTAAAAAGACAGACTAAGTAGGTGGGACTTAACTTATCATAATAAATCATACCTTATATCTCCCAATTTTATAATATGTTAATCACATAACGACGTAAAATATAAATTAAACATGATATCATAATTAGACATAATTCAACTTGTATATCACTTAATCAAAATCTCAAAATATAATAATTAATGTCTTTTCAAAATAAATATCATAACACAAGTCAAAAATGTGGATTATCATGTCTCTCCCTTATTTGAAATATTAAAAAATATAACTCATAATAATTCTAGATGCATATCCAAAACTGATGTCTCCTTCATCACCTCTTCTATTGATCCCTAAATGTGAGATTTAGAGGGAGCAAACTTAGATTGTGAGCATTCAATTCTCATGGCATATTCTACTATCTTTTTGATGTTGTTATTATTAGGAGGATTGGTTTCAAGCTTCGGCATTTTCTCAGCAATATATGGAAGTATTGCAAATGAATTTGCAGATGTAACAATAAGTATGGCAACAGGGATGACAAGTAGATCTCTTGGACTTACAAACCAATTTAATACACCAAAAGAGAGTCTTATTCGATTTTCTTCCCACCCATCCTATACAAGTTTAGGATACTTCTCGAGAATGTCCACAATACTCAGGTGAGGCCGCAAAAGTGCATTGGGGGATGCAAATGGATGTGACAATGTTGGATGCCCTCCTAGATATAAGTGACCTGTTTGAGCTAATTGGTTTAATTCCTCTGAATTAGCATCAAAATTAATTAAGAAACATATTCTCGTATTTCTCCCTTCCTTCCATATTATGTTAGGCCTCCTCCTCCCCTGCCCTCTTATATTACCTCTTGATCCCGTGTTAAAGAAGCTCATTAAATAAATTCTATGCAATTAATTTCTCAACATAAAATGTAACATGGCATTTACAATATGCAAAAGAAAGTATAATTCACAAAATCTCGTTATATATGTTCTTGAGAGGTCCCAAATTAAATCATAACAAGCTTAGAATGCATAAGGAAAAGGAGAAAAATGAATGATATGGAGGAAAATATCAACAAAACAACACAATCGTGTATCTCATACAAATAGATTTTTTGTATCTTCAATAATCTCAGCCTTATATCCGCTTTCAAATAGTAATGTCGATTATGTTTTTTTTTAAGAATTGTTTCATTTTCTCTTGTATAACTTTGCATATTCAAACAACTACACATTTTTTTTACCATTGAAATGTTTCTGAGTAGGAGATAAAATGAAAATTCATCCCATATGAAATCAAAGTCTACGACCACTTTTCAAAACACATTTCACAACAAAATTCCTGTTGTTAATGAAGGAAAAATGACATTATGGGGAAAATGTAAAATGGTAAATATCATGATTTTTGTACTTATGACTCCCATCATATTTTAGGAAATATTTAGCAACATAAATCTTACAAAACAAGGTTACTTCAAAACATATTCAGTGGCATTTGCAACATCAATATACTCACTAAAAACTCTCAAAAGCCTCCTTATTTCAACCATATATCACTATTACAAAGTATTCATAATGTTAATTGAAGTACAACGACATCTTTGTCATAATCTCATCATATATCATAACCATGAACTCCTTATATCAACCTTATTGAGAAGATGCTTCAATAAAACAACTTCAATACAAATTTGAATTCTTCCATTATTATGATGCAAAACAGACTGCCCTTAATTGTAGTTATCACAAACATCATAAAGGAAATGGGTAAAAGATGTATGAAAAGTGAAATTGTAAAGTGCCAACTCATGAAGTGTAGACTAGTTGGTTTGAGTGGGGTTTAGCACCCATCAGGTCTCAAGTTCAAACCTCATAGGGAAGGGTTGAGGATGGAACCCACTTTTGGGGAAATTAAATTATTCCAAGGGGTTTTTATGTTTAACCGAGTTTTGCACAATCCTAGTGATAAAATCCTACTAGTGGAAGCACTTCCATCCAATAGATGGGTTTCCCCTAGTCTAGGCTCAAACCAATTACCAATAAATAAATAAATAATCATAAAGTGCCTCTCAAATACAAATACACACTGTTACACAGCATTTTGTCACTATCCATGTACTCCCTATTCCTTGATCCTAGAGGACCTCTACAATGAACCCTACATGCTTACCCTTCATGAGGATAGTTCCCGGTCTTGTGTCAACCTCGTTAAAAAATGAAACAAAGTGTTGGAGTAGACTTCCTTGTCTTGTGTCAAGCTCCTTAAAAAATGAAACAAGGGATGTGAGGATAGTTCCTGGTCTTGTGTCAACCCCATTAAAAAATGAAACAAGGAGTTGTGAGCATAATTCTTTGTCTTGTGTTAAGCTCGTTAAAAAAATGAAACAAGGGTCTTGAGGATAGTTCTTTTACTGTGTCAACCTGATTAATAAATGAAACAACTCCCTTTTCCAAATCGAGTCTTTGATTAAGATCTCATAAAATCCCAGTTGAGTCTTTCTAAGATCTCAAAAGTGAACCTTCGTTCCATCCACCTAGTTGAATGAAATGAAGCTTGGGGGGCATGTACCTCGACTGAGTCATTATGCTGGGGGCATGCAAACTTATAGCAAGCATAGTTTTTCGTTTCAAGCTTGTGTAAACATGAAACTGAATTCAAGCAAAGTTCTCCTGGTTCAAGCTTTTGTAAAAATGAACCCATCCCAAATTTACATCTCGTGATTGTCATTTTTATCAGCTAATTTATGCTAGAGGAGCCTTGGTTGTTTCATTCCATCGCCACAATCTCTTTGGCCAATCATATGCTTTCACTTGGTTGTTTTTCCTTTCCTGAGGGACCGCAGCGATGAGTGGTTTTATTAGCCAGCCTCTTGACCATTACATGTTTTGAGTAGTTCCACCATTGCTGGAACCAGTTGCTACCCTTTATGCCACTCATTCCTCTAGGACGAGTCACCTTTAAGCTCCTTTCTGACTCGTAAAAAATGAAAAGATCGCCGAGTATTTTTTCATTTTTGACTCGTAACAAAGAATAAAATGGGGGGTCTTCTTTCAAGCTCTTTTCCGACTATTTAAACACGAAAAGATTGATGATCTCTTGTCATTTTGAACTCGTTAAAGGTTGCGAAACGTCGTTCACCCAGTCTACGTTTACCCATTTTTCGGGCTGGAATGAACTATTTATGAAAAAGGTACTCCTTGACTGAAATGGTCAAGTGATTCTCTCAAGTCTCATTTTCTACCTTTTTAGGTTCGAGAGACACAAGTGTACAAAAAGGGACCACGTGGAGTTTTCTTTTCCATGTCTTTTTCAAACTCTCTAAACATGAAAATGATATTGAGTTATATCTTTTTCGGATTTGTTAAAATATTAAACGACATCGGATTCCTCGTCATGATGAACATGAGCTTCTCCTTCCTAGGACTTGTTAAACTTACTAGGTCAAATTCATCCAAAGGATGAACTTACAATGCAAGCATATGCTATCCCCTTCAAGCTTGCGATTAAAAAATAATTTGGATACTTGCTAGAAATGGTGGGGGGAAATTTGGAAATCTAATCAGTTGTGTCGGAAGCTCACTCTTGAACATGACACTTTCTGCTTCATGTCGGGTTGGGATATCCTCCCTTTTATCGTTGACCTCCCTGGGTTGGGCCATTCATTTTTTCCTTCCATTTGATCTCTACCACGTCATCATGACCACCGATCCCATGGATCCAAAAGCTGCCAAAATTCCGGTGTGTCGCTGATATGTTTAAGTGTTGTCCTTCTACATTTACAATTACCTCTGATTCTTTGTATCATCCAAAATCATTTTTCATCCTTTTGTCTCGCGTTGATGATGTGGGATACATTATGGCCCTCCTTCGAAACGGTTGCTTACTGTCGACTTCAACTCATTATCCGGGAAGTTGACTGAGAGACTCCCTTCTAGTAACTTAGAGCTTGCATGCCCTAATGGCAAGTTCTTTGCACTCGATGGCAAGTTCACATCATTGGCTTTCGATCAAGTGATTTCATGGGTGTCTGACTTCAGTTCCTCTATTCACATTCCATGGATTGTGTTGATAGTACCTTGAGGACCATTGTCATTATTGGTGGTTTCTCTCGCACTTGTTAACAATTTACATCATTGATTGGTAATCAAGTGACTTTCTAGCATTTTCGACGTCAACACATCTATTCACATGTTGGAATTTGTACTTTGATCGGGTCGTGTTGGAGCGCAAGACTCTGGACTCAGATTACGAAAGTCCAGGTTGCGAAGTGATGTGACATGGTTATGATGATATACATGTCCCTTTCAGATGAATGGCTACGACCATACCATGAGTTATCATATGTGATCCTTCTCATTATTGGATGGCTATGACCATACCTTGGTTTCATTATGATCCTCTTTAACTGATGGTTGCACCCATGCCTAGATCCATTTACATGATCATTCTCTCGATGGTTGTGTCCATACCACAATTCATGTATCATTTGATAGAGTTTTCAGTTATGTATATGTATTTGTACTTGCTTGCAGATTTTCCAACGACAAACTACGGTTCCCCGCATTGATTCATAAAGCATTTCATCCCTCACTCTAGTTCGACCTTCACACTTTAGGGGGCATTTGTTACACAACATTTTGTCATTGTCCCTATACTCCCCATTCCTTGATCCTGGAGGACCTCTACAGTGAACCCTACATGCTTACCCTTCATGAGGAAACTCCCATTGTGTCCCTCTTCATGAGCAAAGCAATTCACTTTTGCACCATTTTCCCAAAAACTTATGTTTTTCCCAGTTTACAAGGCCAACGCCAATGGCCTTTATCCTCCTCATGCCTATATGTAGGGATTAACACTTTCCCTAGCGTTGACCGGGGTGACTGAGCTTTGTTCCAGTTGCGTCAGTCCTCTTATGGAAATTTTTTAAATATAGAGACGAGGCTTCCAGCTCTAGAAGCTTCGTAACGGAAGTCTGGTAAATGGTTTGGCCGGATGGGGTCGAGGATGTCAGTTTGGGCTCCTTTCCCCCATAATGATGGAACTACCTCAAGAGATAAGACCTTATCCCATGAGAAGAGGATCCATCTCCCATCCATTCATCCTATATAAACCTTCCTTTTTCCCAAGCACAAGCTAGTGTTGAAGTGTTAATGTTGATGTGCTAGTGTTAATTAAGTTTGGAGTAAACAACAAGCTATTCATAGTTGTAGCTCTCTATTTGTGTGAGGGAGAAGTGTGAATTTGGTTTAGTGTGAAGTCTAAAAGGAAGATCCTTAAAACTATTGTTGTTGAGGCCATCCTGGAATGCTAGCAAAAGTGTGTGGGAACCTGGTCTTGTCAAAGGAGAATGGCAACGTTAAGACAATGGTTGTAATCTCTTCTTGATTCAATATATATGCAACTATCGATTGATTTCATACATGATTTTTCATCTTACATGTTCATGGCTTAATGTTTCTTGACTCGTTAAGTAGTTTGAATTACAATTTTTCTATTATCACGGTTGTTTTTTTTGTTGTTGTTTACTTGTTTCAGGTGTTTGAAGAAGGAAACGAGAGATAGTTGGAACAAGCAAGCAAGGACATCATCAAATAGGTTAAGCATACTAAGAGGTAGGCCCTCTTAATTGGTTCTAACCTAAGGAAATCTTCCATAGAATGTATCAGTTGTGGCTAGACCCATTATCGGGCTAGAGGAATTTGTTCGTGTCTGCACTTATAATTTTACTTCACCACACACACATAGCTTTATATGACACCCATCAAATCTTCACACCTTAGTGATGATTTTATTCACACATAAGTAACACCATGTGCTTCTAATTACTCATGTCCAGACACACCTTCATGCTAGATGATAATTATCCCTGCCTACATCTTTTATACACACACACACGAATGAGGTACACATTTCTAAAATAAGATAACTTTAAAAATATAAATGTATTAATGAGGTACAAATTTTTAAACTAAGTTTATGATATGAATGAGGTATAAATTTCTAAAGTAAGTTAAGTTTAGGAATTAACATGATACTAATCTTATTAGTTTTGATATAAGTTGTTCTTATGTGTAATTTTTTTTAAATAGTGGTAAAAAAAAATAGAACTTAGTTGTGAAATTAGGGATCACTATCATTCCTATCAACATATTTTCTAACATGCAAACAAAATAGAAGTAGTTTTAAGTCATATTCCAAGAACATCCCCACATGTTATATGATGGAAAAATGATCAACCCACAATGGTATGCTATCACAAAATTTGTGGGAAGCTTGGTTGAGCTCAGTTGCCCCTTGAGATAGTTTAATTTCCCCAAAATTGACTTCCATACCCAACCCCTCCCCATAAAATTTAAACTTGAAACCTCTTGTGGATTAAACCCACTCAAACCAACTAATTTACACCTCATTGATAACTTTATATAATATTGTTATCATAATGAGAAAAAAATACTTTTATTTTAATAAAAAACCCACTCAAACCAACTAATTTACAGGTCATTGATAACTTTATATAATATTGATATTTAACAAACTTATTATACGTGTCGATGGCAGGTTATATTGTTGTTGTTTTTAGTAAAAAAAATTGAATTTCAATTAGTTCTAAAAATTTTAAATAGATTTTATAAAGTCTATTAAAGTTTTGAATAAAAATTAAATATTAAACTTAATATTTTGAAAATTAAAAACAGATTTTGATTTTTTTTAATTTAAATTTCTATTTTTTCATTGGTTCATATAGGGGAGAGATGTCTAATGTTTCAGAGGGACCAGTAGTTGTTATATTACTGGTCCCACCAAGCTACCAAAAATTGAAGGATGTGCAACCAATATTTAAACAAAAATAAATAACATTAAGTGTAAATATCTTTGAATTTATATCCAAAAATTCCCAAAAATATTGACTCAACCCACAATTGTCCATAAATAGTATTTTAAGTATCAACAATAAAAATCATCTTGTCACAACTAGAAAACAAATAAAACCATAAATCCTCCCAAAATGATATATTCCAGAAGTACAAAGTAGCAGGCACTTCAACCCCCATTGATCTGAACTGAGGCTATGTATTCCAAATGCATATTTATACCTGCACATAATAAAAGTTAATGTATGTCAGCCATAATTGTTGTGTTCTCCAACAATTAAACTGATCCAGGTGGATATTGGTGGCCACCCACCTATTCCACTTGGACCCTCACCTTTGTTTTGTTTTGTTTTTTTTTTTTTTGGTAGCACAATTTACTATTTTTGGCAGTTTTTCGGGTCCTGAACTTCCAAAGTCGTTTTGAGGCCCTAAATGGCGTTTTTTTGACAAAATGCATTTGGCAATTTCAAGTTATGACCTCAGGAATTCGGCTGCCCAACGAACCTCAATAGGGCCCATAAACTCGTGTTATATCTCTTCGGGTTAGGGTTTTGGCTGTTAGGGTTTTCTCTTATTTTTCAATAATAAAAAGGCCCTTGAGCCTCATTTGTAACAGAGTTCAGAGGCATGTACCACCACATCTCTTCTCAGAGATAATCTACCATCGCCCAAGCTAGTCTTATTTCCATTCTGTTTGTAAGTATATTTCAGTATTTGCTATTAATGAAATGAAGTGTTATTTTTGCTGCATCTATGTATTTATGGTTATATCTGTAATTTGTTTTGATCATATTTAAATATGGATCAGTGTTATCAGAGTGGTCTACTCTTTCTCTGTTTTTCTTTGCATGTCCCCAAGAAGGTCGGGTTATAAGGATTTAGGGCTCGATCTAGTTGAACCTTTGTAAGATCAACCTCGCAAACCCTGGTGGTCGTCCATGGGGTAAGAAAAGAAAGACGAGGGAGCAGGAGATCCTATCAAAATATTGCTCGAGGAGGCCCTTGAGAAACAAAGAAACGCAATGATGGATAAATTTGCCCAAATCCTTCAACGGCTGCCCACCGGCGGCACATCCTCATCCAGCAACCACTATGGAGGCTCCACACCTTTTAAGGTACAAAGCTTTGACATTCCCATATTTGAGGGCCAAATAGATGCAGACGCCTTAGATAAATGGTTATCTACTAGAAGGATATTTTTCTGTTCATGATTTTTCCAGCCGGGAAAAGATTACTTTTGCTCTTCTCAAAGCCGCCCCCCACGTCAAGGACTAGTGGGAAACCTACTGTGAGCAAAAGGATGAATTTATGACCTCATTATTTTCAGCCACTCCCACTTGGAATTCATTCCAGGACACCATCAAGGAGTAGTACTACCTTGTCAGGAGCTATGAGGACAAATACATAAAGTGGACCATGCTGTGGCAGGAAGGGACCAATATGTGCTAGAGTTTACCAATGTTTTTCATACCCTTCACACGAAGTTGGGTATCAAGGATTCTGAGAAACATTTGGTACTCAAGTACCGCAACTGCCTACACAGATACATCTAGGACGAGATGGAGTTCCTAGACATCTCCTCGCTCGGCACTGCATACTGATATGTCGTCAAGATCGAGCATAAGTTTAAAGTTTAAACAGAATAAGTGAGACTTAGGATTTGTGAATCCAAAGCAAGGGAAAGGTACCCCCAAACCACAGAATAAAGGACAAATCCAAGGCGGGATGACCCAGGAAAACTTGCCAAAACCACAAGCAAAGGACAACACTGTGAAGCCTAAGAAGGACGTAGGAAAGTGGTGTGAGTTCCATAAGAGCTCCACTCACAACACAAGTGAGTTTCGGGCCAAGTAGTCACTGGTGGCCAAGCTGAAGGCTTCGAAATCAGATCCATTTCCCAACTCTGAGTCAGAACCCAACAAGGGGAATGACAAAGGGAAGCATATTATCGATGCGGAGCCGAACGCCACGGTTGCCACCATGAAGATCCAGAAGGAGGAACCCGAAGATCCAGAGGAGGAGGAGCATCTCTTCCACTCCCATATGTGGATAAAGGGTTCCCCGCTATAGTTCATTGTCGATAGCAGGAGCCAAAATAACCTCATTGTGGCAAAGGTCATGAAGCGGTTGGGCTTACCGACCACAACACACCCACAAACGTACACCATCGGATGGCTTCACCAAGGATAGGATCTTCACGTGAGCCAACATTGTCGCCTTCCATACAACATCAAGTCATTCACTGATGAGGTATTATGTGATGTTGCTCCCCTTGATGTTTGTGATGTATTTTTAGGCCAACCATACTTGTGGAAGAAACATGTTGTGTATGAGTCAAGGCCTTGCGCTATTATTTTACCTTGGGAAATAAGTTGTAAAGGATAACGGAGGTAGCACCGCCTACTGCCATCTCTCTGGTTACTGCAAAACAATGCAGTAAGCTCATTTCCAAAACTAGGAAATTTGTTTTCTTGATGATACGCCCTCAGGGAAATTAGAAGATGGGCCCCTCTGCACGAAAACAACATATGGACAAGGTCATGGAGGAGTACGAGGGCATCTTCACCTCCCCTGCTGGGGTGCCTCTGCATTATCAGGTTAAGCACTCCATCGATCTGACCCGAGGTGCGTCGTTGTCCAATGGACCAATCTATCGATGCTCCATTCTGGAGAACGATGTAATCAAGAGGCAAATTCAGGAGTTGCAATAGAAAGGTCACATCCAGCCAAGTTCATCGCCCTGTGGGAGCTCAATCGTGTTGGTACAGAAGAAGGATGGGACTTGGAGACTCCATATTGACTATCGAGCGCTGAACAAGATAAATGTCTGAAAGAGGCACCCGATCCCATGGATTGATGACCTTTTGGATCAACTCAAGGGGGAATTTTTTTTTAGCAAGATCGACTTAAAGTCCAGATATCACTAGGTACCAATCGAACCCTCCGATGTGTGGAAGATTGCCTTCAAAGCCAAGGAGGGCATTTTCAAATGGTTGGTTATGCCTTTCAGGTTGACGAATGCTCTTGCAACTTTCATGAGGCTGATGGATGACATCTTGCGGCCATTCACCAACTCATTTGTAGTGGTATACTTAGATGACATCCTGATCTTCAGCCAGAGTTGGGAAGAGCACCTCCACCACATCCGACTGGTTCTCCAAACACTACTGCAACATAAGTTGTGTGCCAATTTGGAGAAACGCACTTTTGGCATGACCCAGGTTCAATATCTGGGATACATTATTGACGAATGAGGGGTGCATGTGGATCCAACGAAGATCCAAGTCATTCAGGACTGGCCAACCCCAACCACTCTGATAGAACTCTACAGCTTTCTGGGTCTTGCCAATTTCTACCGCAGGTTCGTGTTGGGGTTCTCTCATATCACTTGGCCCTTGAGTCATTTCACGAAGGGAGGAGTGAAAGAAAAAATATTTTGGTATGAATCTCAACAAAAGGCATTCACAAAGTTGAAACATCGCCTCTTGTATGCACCAGTGCTTACTTTACCAAACTTGCAACAACCATTTGAGATCGAGACAAATGCCTCCCACTATGCTATTGGAGCAGTCCTTACTCAACAGGGGAATCCAGTGGCATGTCACAGTGAGACACTTTCAGACACAGTCTAGAAGTATACCATTTATGACAAAGAGATGTATTCCATTGTGCAGGCCCACCGACAATGGAAGCATTACATTTTGGGGAAGGAAACGGTGATCCACGTACACCACCGACCCCTACAGTTCATACAGACACAAGGGAAGTTATCGAATGATCGCCATTATAAGTGGTCCACATACCTGCAACAGTTCCATTTGAATATCAAGTACAAGAAGGGCAGCACCAATAATGTTACAGACTACCTCAGCTGACCACCGATCATGGTGTTAACCACCTTGCTCAACTCTTGTGGGCACGAGACTTCTAATTGGAGACTTCTCTACAAAAGCAACCCATAATTCAGCCACACATACCATACGCTTGGAGGGTCAGCAAGTTCTAGATTTTCACCTCCAAGATGCTCTGTTATGCCACCTGGGACACCTTTGTGTTCCTTCAAGCGAGCATGCCAATATGATTTGGGAAGCGCACTACAATCGAGCTGCTGGGCATTTTGGGGTCGAGAAAATGGTGGCAATACTGCAGAAGTATTTCTATTGGCCGAATCTTTGACGGGATGTCAGGAAGTACATCAGATCCTGCACTGCCTACGCCATTGCCAAACCAACCATCAAGAAGCAAGGCCTTTATACTCCGCTACCTACCCCTAGTTGACCTTAGGAATCCATCTCCATGGATTACATGTCGGGCCTTCCTTCTACTAAGCATGGCAACGACCGTGTTTTTGTGGTTGTCGACAGATTCTCAAAGATGGCCATTATGGCGGCCTGCAAGAAGAATATAATAGCAAAAGCCACTGCTAAACTCTTCTTTGAACACGTATGGGTATGCTTTGGGATCCCACAGTCTATCATCTCAAATAGGGACAGCAGGTTCCTCAGTACATTTTGGTCCAGTCTCTAGTTGATGTTGGACACCAAGCTCACTAAGTCCACAACTTTCCATCCCCAAACTGATGGCCAGACAGAGGTAGTCAACAGGATGATCATACACATTCTATGTATGTACAACTCAAAGCATCCACACACATGGGATGAGAGCCTCCCCTATGTCCAGCACAACTATAACCGGGCTCTCCACAACTTGACTGGACACAACCCTTTTAAGGTGGGCTTGGTATTCTAGCCACTATGTCCCATTTATGTGGCCCTACCATTTGCAGTGACTGAGGCAGATTCGACTCATGTCCAATCTGAAGCGGACAAGGCAAATAGCTTCATTGAGCACATTCAACACATCCACCAATAGGTCCCTGACATATTGGACAAAGCCAGTGCTAATTACAAGCAGCAACATGATTAGCATTGGCTGCCACACAAGTTCCAGGTGGGCGACAAAGTTTGGCTACATTTGCAGAAGGAGCGCCTCGTTGGGACCCACCACAAGATTCACCCGCTTCGATATGGGCCATACACCATCACCAAGGTTGTGGGAGATAATTCTTTTGAGCTTAGCATTCCCCCATTCCTTAGCCTACACCTAGTGTTCAATGTGGATCGCCTTCAGCCATACTTTCCACCATTACTGGACACATTCGACATTGCAGAACAACTCACACCAAGAGAGTAAATCCAAACTGCATGGAACAAGCTACAACTGATCGAATCATGGACACGCAAATCAATAACACTCGCCAGCAGAAGATCCAGTTGTATCGATTTGTCAAAGCCGACGAACTCCAGCACCAAGGCAAATGGCTCATCGGGGACCAAGTTCAACAGAATTTTCCTCATCTCATGGAGGAACTCAACACAATGGAGACCATTGCTTCCTAAAGGGGCAGGACTGATTCAAGTGGATATTGGTGGCCACCCGCCTGTTCCACTTGGATCCTCACCATTGCTCTTTCAGTCTTCTTCTTCTTCTTCTTCTTCTTTTTTTCAGTTTCCTTAATTGAAGCACAATTTACTACTTTTGGCAGTTTTTCGAATCATGAACTTCCAGAGTCGTTTTGAGGCCCTGAACGACGTTTTTGGCAAAATTCATTTGGTGATTTCAATGGAAAGTGCATAAATAGTTGTATTTCTTGGAGATAAATTTCCAATGAGGTATCATACACGTCAAACGGAGATAATATGACCATGTTATGACCCCGGGCAGTTGGCTACCCAACTAACCCCAACGAGGCCCATAAACTCTTGGTGTTACATCTTCTCGAGTTAGGGTTTTGGTTGTTTATGGTTTTCTCTTATTTTTCAATAATAAAAAGGCCCTTGAGCCTCATTTCAAACAGAGTTCAAAGGCACGTAGTCGCCACATCTCTTCTCAAAGATAAGCTACCATCGCCCAAACTAGTCTTATTTCCATTCTATTTGTAAGCATATTTCAGTATTTGATATTAACAAAATGAAGTGTTATTTTTGTTGCATCTCTGTATTTATGGTTATATCTATAATTTTTTGTGTTCATGTTTAAATCCGGATCATAAACCCACTGTGTTCAATAAATGACACCCAACGCATTAAATTCAATAAATGACACCCAAACCATTGAATTTCCCATTAAAACAGATCACAGCACATGGATCAACCATAACAAATTCCCAACCATTGGATCACATCCAAATCAATCCAGATCACACATTCAAAATTGAGAGATTGCAATCCATGTCAATCCTTGCCACCAATTAAATTCAAGAGCAAAAACCTATAAAATAAGTTCGACCCTTGCTAAAGTTGTATGTTTAACATTCAAACTATTCACCAACCTTGGAGACAAACCATCACAGAACATTTCACAGTATATTCAAGTTAATTATTTCAATTTCTGCACAGTTTAATTACAATTTTATTTTCATTTCTCCATCACAGAACATTTCACATTATATTTAGGTTATTTATTTCAGTTTTTTGCACAATTTAATTAATTTGTGAAAAATTCTTTGCCACAATACATGCCTTAAGTTTGTCAATAAACTCAGTTGCTACATTAGTGGAAAATCCAGTGATATGGTTCAAGGTCTTCCTAATGTTGAACAATTGTTAGAAGCCTTGTTTGGAAGTAATTTACTCAGCGAATTCGTCAGATTGCCTTCTTTTTTATTTGGGTTATGCCACCCATTTCTTCCTGCAACATTGATAGGGATACATAATAAGATGTTAGGAACACATAGTATATATATTGAGTATAGCTTTATGGTATGGCCACCTGAAACCTTTTCTTGCCATGGAACTAAGTGAGTGAGGTTTACCTAGTCCCACCAATAGCGGATCCATATCCTATTGAAGAACTAGTTGACTTCATTGACCAAACAAAAGGAGTGAATGGATTTAGATAAGATGCAATTGAGAATTTGACTCAGCAACAAACGCAGAGGTAGAAGAAACTAGAGCACAGCAAGCTCAAATAATAGTATAGGAAACGGTTAAAGCAATTTCAGTTAATCCAGTCCCAACAGCATCCTCACCACTTTGATAGTAACCACCTCACTTACTTTCTTATTCAAATACCTTAGACGAATGAGATGAGAGTCTATAATATTGAAACAATTTGCATTCTTTCCATGGAACTAAGTGAGTGTATGGACTCTTGCTTGAACTCTTTTTGGCTGGGAAGACCTTACCTTCACTCCACAACTAAGAGTTTTGAGTGTGAACTACAAACAACTACTCTCAGGATTTCATTTGTAGACCCATTTAGAATGAACCAAGTTTCATCCATTCAGAAGAGGAATGAACTCCATGTGTAATTCTTCATCGAGGAAGAATACTCCTCTTTCATGGAAAGATTCCATTCATGTACGGGAGAAGTATTCTGGAAATGTGAAATGGCATGACTCAAAAGGGAGACAGTAGTGGTTGGTGATTGAACATGGTGAGGAATAGAGGAAAAATAGTTAAAATTAGTTGGGTCATAGCCATACATGTGAGGCCTTTTTACTTACAAAATACCCTCCTCAATCGTTGTTCATTTTTTGCTGGTGTTGAAGGCTAATTTTCATCTTCTTAATCATCTTATTGTTTTGCACAACCCAAATTGTCATCGCAATCTCCATTTTCATCAGGATTGACAATTTGGAGGAGAAAGAGACAGTTTGAGGCTGGAGTTATAGTCAAAATGGACAACCCTTTGAAACAAATTATGTTTTGATATCAAATTAAACAACATATATCCTTCATATCCTCATATGCCTTAACATGTTTCCCTTGATCAAGGTATTATATCAGAGAATGTTTTCCCTGGTGTTCCCGGATTGAGATCAAGGCACCGATCCATATCTAGTGCAAAAGCAAATACATCCAAAGCGAGTCCCTATAGATTGAGTTTCACCAACATAAGCACTACCAAATAATGTCATGAATAATAGGTGTGTATAAACAACCTGTATAAGCACCTTACTATTTTTTTCCCATGACAACCTGTATGAACTCAACTTGTATGAGGCTCAAGATTTTTAAAGGAACTTAGCAACTTAATCAAATCTTTAATAAGACAATCCTAGAGCTTCATTCATGCCTCAAGAGTGTTATCTATAGGAATAACAGTATTGACAAACTCATAACCATTCCCACAACAGGAGAATCCCTAACCATTACTAAGGCAAGCCTAGAACTTCTATTGAACTGCTAAATTCATTTAACAAGGCAAGCCTACAACTTCCTTCGTTCCTGGAGATTGTGATTATTAGGAATAACAATATTGACAAACATGAGGCTAAACAATTTAAGTCAAACAACAATTTATAAAAAAGGAACTAGACCAGACCAACATCTTAACCAGAAAAGGAACCAGGTGCCACTTTTTTTAGTTGAAATTACTCCAAAATCTACATCATTTTGTTATAACGCATAAAACATTGTATCCAAAACATATATTGATATTATTGAAGACATACAACCAATTCTAGGTCAATTTCAACACATTGACAGTAGTATTCCAAGTGCAAGTACATGTCTTTTTGTGTGCCTATATGATTTTAGGTCATCCTGAGGTTGTCTTTAGTGGTAGAGGAGACTGTGAAACTGCACTTGCAGAAGAAACAACTAGGCTTATTCCTATTGAATAATCTAGGGCAAAGTAGTGTACTGTGATTCTTCATTACTTGATAACAATTTGTGGAGTCTTTTTACTTTTCTTGTTAGCTTATTCTTCCTCTTTTTCTTATTACTGCATATGTATGTACTTCATCAAACTGCTACCAAAACACAAAAAACAAGAACACAAGATATTGGCTCTCTTCCAGGGCCAAAACCTCTCTTCTCTTGAGAGGAAAACCCTTTAGTGAATTTCTCTTATTGAAGCTTCTATTGATCAATTCCAAAGCCTAGAACCTTGACAAAAGTCTCCTCCAAGCACCAATCAAATCTTTCCTTCTTTTTGCACCCTATTCCCTGTCACTTCTTCTGACACTTCTTCCAGCACTTTGTTCTACGACACTTCGTCCTCCTTCTTATGGCACTTTGTTCTTCTTAGATTGTGTGTTCTAGGCTGATCCTTGACTTCTTCTTCCTTCGCTTGAGATGTAGTTTAGGATGATGACCTTCTATCCTTCCAACCAAATCTTCTTCTCTTGACAACTATTCCAGACTTAGGGTAGCAGCAATGCAGCCCTAATTCTTCACACGTGTGGATGATTCTCTTCACTAAACCATGTTAGACTTGTCTTCTACCCTTCGCTTGCATACCCTTCTTCCACGCTTGAGAGAGAGGCCTTGTAGGCCTAGTTTGCAACTAAAACAATGAGATATAGTGAACTATGATTTTATGTTGTTATGGCCATAGGTGGACTCTTTCCCTTTTGCACATGTGGCTGTGAGTTTACCCCAGAAACAGTCCTTAATCTTCGGCTTCTTTCTCCCTTCCTTTGCTGCCCTAGAATGCTTCTTTTTGTCCTTTTCTTTACATTTTTTTTTGCGTTGATTTCAAAGTGAAGTAGTGTGTTCTATTTGGAGTGGACAACCTCTATAAATAGAGGATTGTCCCTCGTATTCAAGCCAACTTGACATTTTCATCTTAATTCATTTTTTATTCATTATTTGGCTGCTTGGAGACTTCGTTGATGCTAGGATAGTATTTGACTTGGCTTGGAGGTGTTCCCATGACCTTGTATATTGACATACATGACGTAGCATGCCCTCAAAGGGTCTCATCATAATTACATTTTGACTTTGACTCTCTAGAAGCACTTAAAAATGTGCTTGACCTATTTTCAATGAGAAAGAAACTCATTGACAAATAATATCAAAATAATTTCTCTTTTCTTGAATAAATACAAATATCAAAATTACATTTATGAAGACCTAGCCTAGTTACATTTCCTTCAACACTCCCTCTTAACTAGGGAGGTATTCATACAACATTACAAGGTGTTTGACAATTTTCAATCTTGAAGAATTCACGTAAGAGAAACTGGATTAGCAATCCATTTGTTATAGCATCATATCCATCAACATTGTCATAGTGCAAGGCCTTGACTTACAACTCCATCTCTTTACGAGATCATAAGCTACATGTTGGCGAGACCAATGATTTATAGACACCTTCATCATTGTCTCTCAAGGTACATACCCACTAGCGTGTTCTCTGAGTATGACCTTCTAGGAATATTCTTATCTTGGGTTCCCAACCCTCAAAGAATATCAGTGCTCTTGCCTACTCTTGTCTTGGATGCCCTACACATCCTCAAAGAGTATCAGAAGCCAGTTTATTACCCAATCCTCCCATTATTTCTTCCCAAGTGAAGACAAGAATGTTGTGTCTATATTGTGTCTACATTTGGCCTTCATCTAGACTTACAGTTGTTAGTCTTGGTCTAGTGCATGGCCTATGAAATGGAAAACACAATTGTCACTCCTTTGTAATCAGGGGTGATCCAAAAATCCCTCTTAATTAGGGACCTGTCAGAGCTCCCTCTTAACTCGGGACTCTTTCCTTCATCAACAACTTCTTCTTCGTGGGTCCTTCAGCTGCTTGATCTCCTTCCTTTCTTGATGTCATGAAGTCTTTGTTCAAACTTCTTTTAGGTAGGGCATCATCCATCGATCATTTTCCTCCCTGGTTTGTCATGTCATTGATTTCTTCAAGGAAAGTGGCTATCATGTCATATATCAAGTTTCCTTGTCATCTTGGCTATTCCTTTGTCATATTTTCCATACTTCGGAATATTCCTCTCATGGATGCTTCGTTGTACTTACTTGTTTACATGTTCTGACCTAGTAGCCCATCATGACTTCATCCTAATATTGCTTCAACATTGTTTTTTCTTTTGTTGGATGGATTATTCATCACGACATCTTTATAGAGTATAATCAGTTATCTGCACCTTTTATATCTCCAATGCCTTCATAGGTGTCAAGGGTCCTTTCTTCCTTTATCAGATTTGTCTTGCCTTCTTTCGGGAGATATGTTCAAAGCATTTTATCAGATAGTGATTCTCGGTGATAATGTTGTTCTTCACATGCTTGATCATTTTATTTATTTGCTTCTTCTCAGATGAATAGGTCAACCATCTAATGCTTCTTGTGAGAAAATTCCTTCATTGCTTGCTTTCTAGACTTGTCAACATTTCTTCTTGCTTCTTAGTCAGCAATCTTATGCTCCTCATGTGAGCATATTCTTTTGTTGATCTTCATTGTATTGTGGTACATGCCTCCGAGCAAGTTCTTGGTGAAAGAGATTCTTTCATGCTTGATCATGTTATGGACCTATCCCATGACTCAATAATATGCAAATCATAACATGACTAAACTTCGATGCATACATACCTCATCTTGATTCTCCTTTGATCATCCTTTGGTGTGGCCCTTCTTACTTCATCTTATCTTTCCTGCATATCATCTTTTTCTTGAATCCCATGAACGAGATTCCCAATGAGACATCTGCTTTGGTCCATGAACCTTCTTTTGAAGATTCCATCAAAGGATCTTAAATGCCCTTTCCTTGCAAATTTTTCCTTTTCTTTGATGATGGAGGTCTTCTACGAAACTTAATCATGATCAAAATTTTCTTTTATCATGGATGAGGTTCTATGCTAGGTATGCTCCTTATATATGAATTTATTGAGCTATATCTACCATGCTCCTATATTCTAGAAGATATTTCTGCCCGTGCATTTTTATTCTCATTATTAAATGCTTCATCTTCATGAGTATCTAGAACTCTATATCATGCTGCTCTATTCTAGAGGATGGTTCTAGCCATGCAATATTATTCTATTCCTACATGATCCTATACTACTTAAAACTTTGAAAGAAATCTAAAAGTAAAGAGTTTGACCTAGTCATAGTAGAGATCCGGAGGATCTTCTTTCTTTTGCTTCTTTCCTTCTTCTTTCACCTCTTGAGTCAAGTGAGCTTCTTCCCTCTTTCTTTTGTTGTTGTTATCCTTCATAAGCTTAGGGCAATTCCTTTTGTAATGTCTATATTATTGGCATCCAAAGCATTGGATCTTGGACATGTCTCTGTTGTGTGTTCTTTGTGTACCAAGTTTGCCAAATTTACCCTTTCTCTTAGCCATAGTAGCAAAAGCTTTCTCCTTTGATCCCACATCTTCATTTGCCTTAAGTCTAGTTTCCTTTGTTCTGCATAGAGACCACATTTCACTGAGAGTGGTTGCTTCCTTCTTGGCATATATGCTTGATGTGAAGTTTCCCCACTCCTCAGGTAGAGCATTGAATACTACAGTTGTCATTTCTTTGTCAGACATGACTTCCCCAAGCTCTTGAAGTTGATATCTCATTTCAGAGATTTTCATGAAGTAGGGAGTTATCCCTTCCTTTGTCATCTTCATCTTGTATAATTCATTTCTCAGAGATATTATTTCTCGATTTTGGATATCGAGAATAGCTCTACTAGCTTATCATAAATTTCTTTTGATGTCTCAATCTTGGAGACATAAGGAATGAGAGAGTCTTTGATTGATTCTATCAAAATCCTTTGAGCTCTGGTCTCATCCTTATTGTACTTGGCTAAGGCTTGAGTCTGTTCCTTAGCAGGGATAGTGATATTACCTTTGAAATGTTCTAGGAGTTCATTCGCCTTAAGAAGTAGATCAATCCTCTTCTTCCATGCAAGAAAATTATTGGTACCTACAAATTTATTACTTTCCTTGCAAAAAGACATTAATATATATTCATAAGGGGACATGTACTTACTTGATAGATTTTGAGATGTAATGGCTTTACTTCCTCCTTGAAGGCTTGATGACTTGTCTTCCTTGGATCTTGATGTTCTTCAAGTTGCCTTCTTCAAGAGGACTTGCTTGATGATGATATTTGCTTGAAGACTTGTAGCTTGATGTAGGTCCTACTTCAATCTACTCTTCTTTGTAGGTGCCCTTATGCAAGGCTCTTCTTCTAGCTTTGTAGACCTCCTGAATCAATGATGGACTGTAGACCCTTCTTGTCTTTGAAGTAATTGAGACTTCTAGACTTGATGCTTCAACTTTGTAGATGCTTCCCCTTGATGAGTGTTCTTGAGTTGCCCTTTCCTTGATGTGTCAACTTAGCTCTGATACCATGTTGAAGAATCTAGGGCAAAGTAGTTTAGTGTGATTCTTCGTTACTTGATAACAATTTGTGGAGTCTTTTTACTTTTCTTGTTATCTTCTTATTAGTGCATATGTGTGTACTTCATCAAACTGCTAACAAGAACACGAGATATTGGCTCTCTTCCAGGGCCAAAACCTCTCTTCTCTTGAGAGGAAAACCATTTAGTGAATTTCTCTTATTGAAGCTCCTATTGATCAATGCCAAACCATAGACCTCCTGACAAAGTCTCCTCCAAGCACCAGTCAAATCCTTCCTTCTTTTTGCACCCTATTCCCCGACACTTCTTCCGACACTTTGTTCTTCTTAGATTGTGTGTTCTAGGTTGATCCTTGACTTCTTCTTGCTTCGCTTTAAATGTAGTATTTCTACCTTAGGGTGATGACCTTCTATCCTTCCAATCGAACCTTCTTCTCTTGAAAACTATTGCAGACTTAGGGCAGCAACAATGCAACCCTAATTCTTCGCACGTGTGGAGGATTCTCTTCACTAAACCATGTTAGAATTGTCTTCTACCCTTCATTTGCATACCCTTCTTCCACACTTGAGAGAGAGGCCTTGTAGGCCTAGTTTGAACCCAAAACAATGAGATATAGTGAACTGTGATTTTCTGTTGTTATGGACGCAGGCAGACTCTTTCCCTTTTGCACATGTGGCTGTGAGTTTACCCTATAAACAGTCCTTAATCTCTGGCTTCTTTCTCCCTTCCTTCACTGCCTTAGAAGGCTTCTTTTCGTCCTTTTCTTTACCTCTTTTTTGCACTGATTTTGAGAGTGAAGTAGTGCGTTCTATTTGAAGTGGACAACTTCTATAAATAGAGGTATGTCCCTCCTCTTCAGGCCAACTTGACTGTCCATTAGGCCAACTTGACGATTTCATCTTAATTAATTTTTTATTCATTATTTGGCTTCTTGGAGACTTTGTTGATGCCAAGATAGGATTTGACTTGACTTGGAGGTGTTCCCATGACCTTGTATATTGACATACATGATGTAACATGCCCTCAAATGATCTCATCATAATTACATTTTGACTTTGAATCTCTAGAAGCACTTAAAAATGTGCTTGACCTATTTTCAATAAGCAAGAAACTCATTGACAAATAATACCAAAATAATTTCTCTTTTCTTGAATAAATACAAATATCAAAATGACATTTATGAAGACCTAGCCTAGTTACATTTCCTACAACAATTCCAGAATTTGAATCCTTAATCACCATTATATTGGATGGGCCTTCTTCCGTCTCTCTGTCAAGATCTTCTTCTCCAAATGCAATAACAGATGATTGGGGTTATGAAGAACCTCAGACTTCAAGTCAACAACAACCATTTGCAGCCCAACTGGTTGCATTTGATGCTGCCTGGTGCTCTTATTTATATGAATATGTTTTGTGGAAAGTCAAGGGTACACAATCCCTTGAAGAGGATTTAATTAGAGTGACTTGCCAACTTGAAGTTTCAATGTTGTAGAAGTGCAAGATAACATCAAGAGATGGGGACGATACTAGTCATGACTTAAAGGCCATTCTCAAGCAGGTTCTCAAAGATCAACAACTTCTGCGAGAAAGGGTTCTTTGTTTGAGTGCCAGTGATGGAGCAACAAGGATGAAAATGGTATTGTCAAATGCACGAGCTAAATTTATGGAATCAAAAGAGAATGAATCATTAGAGCTATCAAAACAGTTAAGTGGAATTAATATGGGACTTTTTAGATATATCTATTCCAAAATTAAACAGTTAAGTTAAACAACTGGTCAAGCGACAATGCAAACCATATTCTTAAAATTTCCACGCATGAACACAACAGCTAATACAAGGTTAACAAGATATTTGTAACTAGACAAACAAAGTACGGGGGCTGAGGTGTTATCCACCTCGTTCGCCATCATAGCAGGGAGGGCACACAACAAATGACGTCCCTCCCCTAGATGAAGTGACTAATTTTATGTGTTATAAATAGATTTTGTGAGAAAAAAAATAATAATAAATAATATATATATATACACACACACCACGAAGTGTCATCATAGTACACATATCAACGTTGTGAAAATTTGATTTGACAAGTTATCATTAAAATGTCATTAACAACTTTTATTAATTTGACATGTTATCATTAAACTATTTCATAGTTAAAATGGATTAGTTTATTTATTTTTGTCAAAATGTATTTTCTACAAGTCAATATGAAAAAGATGCGTAACTCTTTTTTTTTTTTCAAAAGGTGGAAAAACCTATCAAACTCAATTTTGTCAAAACCAACAGTGAGGACAGCCATCTCTGGCTGCTATCCGCGATTGTCGGTTGACACATCATTGTTATCAAGGAAACCATGCCACCTAGAATAACCCCTCAGGTGATCCCCAAGGGAGCAAGCTCACACTCCTGCCAGATGCCTCTAGGTCTTGGGCCGTTAACCTGTTTCCTTACGTCCGAGGAAGATGAGCTCTTAGCGAAGCAGAAGCAGTTTTAGGGCTTACTCCAGGCCCAAAAGATGCATAACTCTTATGTTCACATAGAGTTTACATATAATACTAAAATAAATTAATAATTTTCAATATTTATTAAAAGTAAATTATTTTAATATCAACCAATTAAATTAGATAATTTTTACCAAATTAATGAAACTAGCACAACTAAATTAATAAAGTAGTTGATTTGTATGAATGAGCATCATTTTCCACTTATAATAATACCAATTACCATAATAAACATAGAAAAATCATATATATATATATATATATATATATATATATATATATATTATATATATATATAATTTGAAAAATGTATTTTTTTCAAAAGATGCTAAAATTTAATAAACCACTCTTTAAACACATCATTTAATGACACAACAATATAATATATTTTTTCATTCATTGTTATTCTACCTTCATATACATTTCTTCAATTATCTCAAGATTATTTATAGGAGTTATCTTTAGTGCGACTTTTTGGACTCCGGTGCTGGAATCCGACAGAAAAAATTGAGGTGAAATCTTAATTTGTGTTATTTAAAATTGTTTTTCAACACCCCTAGGACACTTTGATTGTGCAAGGATTACCCATCAAGATTGTGATTTCAACAAATTGCTACCGGATTTTAGAGAAATTTGACTGTAAAAACCCACTAGAAAAGCTTCCAAAAAGTCGCACTTAAAGACAATTCCCATTTATATATATATAATATATTTTTAATTTAATATTAATGATTTTTTTGGTACAAGGCTTGCCTAGTTTGAAAATAAATATTTAATAATAATTGCGAGAGGCACTCTACAACCCAATATGAGGTAGATCTCACGTAAAAACCTAAACATGTAAACGTAAACAACGAGTATGGGGTAGATCTCACTTAAAAACGTAAACATGTAAACCTAAATGTAAATGTAATGTGTAACATTTAACATTTATAATTTAATGTTTGCCCTTTTTAAAAATCAATCTAATTATTATTATGTATAAACACAATATAAATTAAAAATATAAAGACGTTTTCAAACACTCAATAAAGAGGTATGGTAAATAAATAAAACATTTTTTTATATTTACTCTAGAGATATGGTAAATAAAAAATATATATATAAATAAACTAGAGGTATGGTGTGTATATATATATATATATATATATATATAATATATAAATATATATTATATATATATATATTACTCCATAAATCTTTTATATTACGAAAACTCTAAAAAGAGGTTTAATTTAGGTGAAGCCTATGGGCCAAATTTATTATTAATACCATGCAAAAAGATATTATTAACCCTATATTAATAATTAAGATATTAATATTAAATCTAATATTAATATAATATATCTATATATATAATATTATTAATATAATATTTATTAACTTTAATAACTATGGATTAATACTATATATATATATATATATATATATATATATATCATGATATATATTAACTCTAGATATATATGGGAGGGAAAACCAAAGATATAGAATGATAGAGGTGGAGAGATAGAGGGAGTGACAAGGGAGATATGGATATAAATAGAAGGAGAAGGGAGAAGAGGAATTAAGAGAGGGAGAGGAGTGAGAGAGGTAGAGAAGGGTAAGAGAGGGAGAGAGAGACACATACAAAGATGGAGGGGGGAGAGAGAGAAGGAGAGAGGGAGGGATAGAGTGATGGAGTTGGAGGGAGGGAGAGGAAGGGATAGAGAGATGGAGTTGGAGGGAGAGAGAGGGAGGGAAGAAGAAAGACATAGAGAGTAAGAAGTGGAGAGAGAGAGGGAGTGACAAGGGAGAGATAAAGAGAGAGAGTGTATGTTTAGGGGTGAGATAAAGAGAAAAAGAAGAAGTGATAGAGAGAAGGGGGAGAGAAGGAGAGAGGGAGGTGATGCAGGAGCATTTAGCACTCTTAATCAAACAAGGAATCCAGATCAAAGTACAGAGGAACCTGAAGGAACCATCAGAACTGTTCGATGGAAGGAATCAACAATCATCGCATGGCATAGATGTGAGGGCGTTAACTCACGAGGAAAGTGGTTTCGAACAATGGAAATGGTTTTTTGGATTGAGAATAAGTGGTAAGTGGTATTGAAGGGTAAGCACCCGATTCCACTTATCGAGCAACACGTAGCAGCAAGGAAGAGAGAGGAAACCGCTTTTCGGGCGGTTAATCCTCGTGCATGTTGCTCACCCGAAATTGTTATGGAGCGTTGGATCAAATGAGGGTTGGATCTACAGCGCAGGGTCAACGATTAGTTTCGTTGATCGAAGGTAATGTCAACCGTCGGATCGAGTCCAGATCGATGGTCAAGATTTGATCAACAATCGCATTTCGGCAAAATCAAATGACAACAGGCAGTGGAATGGCGATGTGTCGATAACAATATTGCGATATCACCAATAAGCCAATGAAGCACATCAGAGATCGAAGATCGGAGGAGTAGTAGTGTTGTGGAAAGGATTGGAGGATGGACTCGATGAGGTTATAGGTGCAGGTGTATTATTATTTGAAGTCCGGCCATGTTTCGACTGTGTGTTTTCCGTGCAGTTCTTGTGTATCCCGATATTGTTGAAGTCCATGGTTTAAAGGATTAAGGCTTAAATAAACGCTTCCAACAGGTTTGTGGCTCATAACCCACAGGCATCAGGTTCGAAATTTATAAAGAAAGGGGAAATTGGTTTACCCCAAAATCTCCTTTCATCATTTGGTATCATAGCAGGGAAAGGTTAAGGTAAGAATATTTCCTGCGAGAAGGAGGAAGAGTTTGCAAGCAGAAGGAGAAGAGGTACAATTGTTGAAGATGGTGAGTTTATGGTCTTTATTGTCATGCAGAGAGTGGCAGCGAAAGGTGAGAAGACTTGCAACAACCTAGAGCAAGGATAGCTCAATTAGTTCCATAGGAGAGAACCAGAAGGATGCTAAAAGACTAAGCTCAAGAGAAATCTTGGTGAGGTATCATGTAGCAAAGGAAGACTGTTACTGCATAGGTTGGTTGCAGCTCACAGAAGATCATGAAGGCAGTTCCACTGAGAAGTGGGTAGAATTGCTAAGGGATAAGGAGAAGCATATGACCAGGAGGTTATAAATTTTTGTGCCTCGGGAGTCTGATGCAGGAGCATTCAGCACTCTTAATCAAATGAGGAATCCAAATCAAAGTACAGAGGAACCTAAAGGAACCATCGGAACCATTCAATGAAAGAAATCAACGGTCATCGCATGGCATAGATGTGAGGGCATTAAATCACGAGGAAAGTGGTTTCACAACAGTGGAAATGGTTTTTCGGGTTGAGAATAAGTGGTAAGTGGTATTGAAGGGTAAGCACCCGATTCCACTTATCGAGTGACACGTAGTAGTTAGGAAGAGAGAGGAAACCGCTTTTTAGGCAGTTAATCCTTGTGCACATTGCTCACCCGAAATTGTTATGGAGTGTTGGATCAAATGAGGATTGGATCTACGGCACAAGGTCAATGATTAGTTTCGTTGATAGAATGTAACGTCAACCGTTGGATCGAGTCCAGATCAACGGTCAAGATTTGATCGACAATCGCATTTTGGCAAAATCAAATGATAGCGGGCAGTGGAATGGCAATGTGCCGATAGCGATATTGCGATATCGCCAATAAGCTGATGAATCCCATCGGAGATTGGAGATAGGAGGAGGAGTAGCGCTGTGGAAAGGATTGGAGGATGGACCCGATGAGGTTATAGGTGCGGGTGTATTATTATTTGAAGTCTGGCCTTACGAGTTTTCCCGTCTATTCCTTTATATTGCGTTAAAGTGATGTGGTCCCAGTTTTTAAAGAAAAATCTAAATAGGTGTATGGTCCCGGCCTTAAGGCTTAAGCACTTATTTAAACACTTCTGATAGGTTTGTGGGCCATAACCCATAGGTCTCTAGATCAAAATTTGTAAAGAAAGGGGAAATTGGCTATACCCCAAAATCGTCTTTCATCGGGAGGGAAAAAGAAAGACATAGAGAGTGAGAAGTGGAGAGAGAGAGTGTATGTTTAGGGGTGAGGTAAAGAGAAAAATGAGTGATAGAGAGAAGGGGGGAGAGAAGGAGAGAGGGAGGGATATAGTAACATAGTTGGAGAGAGAGAGAGAGATGGGGGAAGAGAGAGGATTGGAGGGAAGAGAGAGAGAGAGGAGGATAGTGATGGGGGAAGAGAGAGGATTAGAAGGTAAAGGGAGAGAGAGAGAGAGGAGGATAGTGATGGGGGAAGAGAGAGGATTAGAAGGTAAAGGGAGAGAGAGAGAGAGAGTGAGAGTGAGTGATGGGGGAAGAGAGAGGAAGGTAGGAGAGAAAGGGAGAGAGAGGAAGTATGAGAGAGCAAACTTGAGAGAGAGAAGGAGAGAGGGAGGAGGAGAGAGGGAGGGATAAGGAGATGGAGTTGGAGGGGAAGAGAGGGAGGGAGGGAGGAGGAGAGATGGATGGATAAGGAGATGGAGTTGGAGGGGAAGAGAGGGAGGAGGAGAGATGGATGGATAGGGAGATGGAGTTGGAGGGGAAGAGATGGAGGAGCAGAGATGGATGGATAGGGAGATGGAGTTGGAGGGGAAGAGAGGGAGGGAAGAAGAAATACATAGAGAGTGAGAAGTGTAGAGAGAAAGGGAGTGACTAGGGGAGAGAGACAGCGTGTGTGTATGTTTGGGGGTGAGATAAAGAGACAAAGAAGAAAAGATAGAGATAATGGGGGAGAGAAGGAGAGAGGAGAGAGAGAGGGATATAGTAACAGAGTTGGGAGAGAGAGAGAGAGAGAGAGAGAGAGAGAGTTGGAGGGGGAGAGAGGGGGAGGTAAGAAGAAAGAAATAGAGAGAGAAAGGTGGAGAAAGAGAGAGAGAGGGAGTGATAAGGAAGATGGAGAGAGAGGGAGAGAGGAAAACACGAGGGAAGAGAAATATAAGCAAGGGAGAGGGAGTGTGGTGCAGGTAAATTCTAAGTGTGGACATAAACAATTCTTCTAGCTCGAGAGAGCAGGTCTAGCCACAAATAAACAATCTATGGAAGATCTCCTAAAGCTAGAATCAAATAAGAGGGCCTACCTCTTAGTACACTATTCCACTTGGTGATAATCTTTCTTCCTCGCTCCAACTATCTTTCTTTTCCTTCCTTCGAACACTTAAAACAAGTAAACAACAACAAACAACAAACGTGATAATGTACAAATTGCATTCAGCCTACTTAATAAATCAAGAAACATTAAGCCATAAATATGGAATATGACATTTCATGTAGGAAATCAATCGATAGTTGCATCTATATTAGTTCAAGAAGAGATTACAACCGATGTCTTGACGTTGTTGTTCTCCTCCGACATATCTGGGTTCCCACACACTTCTGCTAGCATCTCATGGATAGCCCTAACAATGGTAGTCTCAAGGCTCTTCCCCTTAGTCTTCACACCAAACCAAACTCACAATTCTCCCTTAAACACAAACTAGAGAGCTAAAAACTATGGGTAACTTGTTTACTCCAAAATCAAAACTCCAACTAGAAATTAATTAGAACTAGCTTGGGCTTGGGAAGAAGAGAGGTTTATATAGCTTGGATGGAGGGGAGATGGTTCCTCTTCTCATGGGAGAAGGCCTTATCTCTTGGATTAATTCCATCCTAATAGGGGAAAGGAGCCCAAACTAACCTCCTCGACTCCTTCCGGCCTAACCATTTACCAGACTTCCGTTACGAAGCTTTTAGAGTTGGAAGCTTCAGCTCCATATTTAAAAAACTTTCCAAAAGAGGATCGACGTGACTGAGGAAGGGATCAGTCGATCTGATCGACGCTAGGGACAATTGTAATCCCTACATATCGACATGAGGAGGACATGGGTCATTAGTGCCAATCTTGTAAACTGGGATAAACAGAAGATTTTTGGGAAATGATGTAAAAGGGAATTGTTCTGCTCATGAAGAGAGACATAATGGGAGTTTATTCATGATAGGAAAGCATGTCGGGTACACTGTAGAGGTCTTCCAGGATAGTAGATGGGGAGTACAGGGATAATGATAAAATCATGTGTAACAGATGCCCCCTAAAGCATGAAGGCCGAGCTAGAGTGAGGGGTGAAATGCTTTACAAGTGGATGCGGGGAACCGGAGTCCATCGTCAGAAAACCTGCAAGCAAGCATAGATACATATACATCACTAAAAACTATGAATAATAATACATGAATCATGGTATGGATGCAGCCATCCAAAGAATGATCATCTAAATGGATGCAAGGCATGGGTGCAGCCATCCAGCAGAAAGGATCATAATGAAACCAAGGTAGTTGCAGCCATCTAATAATGAGAAGGATCACATATAACAACTCATGGTATGGTTGCATCCATCCATCTGAAAGAGAGATGTATATCAACATGACCATGTCACATCGCCTCGCAACCTAGACTTGTGTAATCTTAGCCCAGGGTCTTGCGCTCCAAACGACCTAATCAAAGTACAAATCCTAACATTCGAATGAATGTGTTAAAGTCGAACATGCTAGGGAGTCACTTGATTACTGATCAATGATGTGAATCGTTAACAAGTGTGAGAGAAACGACCAATAATGATAAGGGCTTTCAAGGTATTGGCAACACAGTTCACGAAATGTGAATAAAGGAACTATTCTCAAACACTCGTGAAATCACCCGATCGAAAGCCAATGATGTGAAATTGTTGTTGAGTGCGAAGAACTTGCCATTAGGGAATGCAAGCTCTAAGGTACTGGAAGGGAGTCTCCCAGCCAGCTTCCTGGATAATGAGCTTAAGTCAATAGGAAGCGATTGCGTCGAAGGAGAGCCATGATGTATCCCACATCATCGACACGAGACAAAGGGATGCAAATGATTTCAGATGATACAGAGAATCAGGAGTAAGTGTAACTACAGAGGGACTAACTCTTGAACATATTGGTGACACGATTCTAGATTTTGGCAGCCTTTGGATCCAAAGGATCGGTGGTCATGATGACGTGGTAGAGACCAAATGGAAGGCAAAAATGAACGGTCCAACCCAGGAAGGTCAATGATGAAAAGGAGGATATCCCAACCCGACATGAAACAGAAAGTGTCATGTTCAAGAGTGAGCTACCGACACGACTGATCGAATTTCCAAAATTTCCCCCACCATTTCTGGCAGGTGTTAGCGCTCAAATCTACCTTAGGCTGAAATAAGGTGAGACTCAAGGCCACATCAAACCACGCTCAGCCTCATAGCTAGCCCTACGAGGACAGGAGAGGGCTCTCTCCGGGTCAAACTCGGCAAAGGATAATCGAAATGGCTCGAGATGACCGTATTGATGACTGATTTTAGGCTAGGTATTAAGTACAAAGAGTTTAGAATTGATTTTTTATGATTTTTTTGAAATCAAGGGAAAGGCAATTTTGGGTGCGGGGATGAGGCACAGTTTTTGCAGAGGTCTACTTGGGGCAAGATAGGCGATTGTTTTGATGCCTTAAAGCAAGTGAGATGGGTAGATCAGACTGGTGAGGAGCTAAGGAGAGCAAGGAAGTCTCAAGGATTCTCCTTAAACTGAAGAAAACATAGAAGATTAAACAAATTTAAAGGCAGAGCGTAGCAATTTCATGGATTCTACCTTAACACTTCATTTGCTTAATAAGAGAAGATTCAATAGAGATAATGATGCAGATACACAACTTACAAGTACTAAAAGAAACACACCATCAAGACATAGAGCCACATGGATCCCAAGTAGTGCTGCAAAACCCAGGTCTTTCCTTTGCCAAAAATGCTGGTAAAATATGTACAATATAGTCTCCAAACTATCCCAAGAGTCCAACCTCTGCTACTGAATGAAAATTTACATATATAGACCAAGCTATCCTCATTCCCTAACCTCTAGGGTTCGAGCTCCTCCTTCTAGGAGCAATTTGAACAAATTCTAAACATGGAGCAAGAATCTAGATGACTAAACAACCTGCCTCTAAAAAGAAGGAAACTGATTCATTACATTGATTTCTTGCTAATTTGTGAGTGAATCATCTAGAAGAAGGTATATAAGTGCCATGTTACCTTACATACATCAAATTACATCATATTGGGTGAAAAATTACATCAAAGAGTGAAACTAGTGGAAACTAGCCGAATTCCTGAGCTGAAGGTGAAAATCTGGGCCAAAAATTGTATGCATAATGCCCATGATCCCTATGCGTAACGCCCTTTTGAGCCTATTTTTGGAGCACTTCCTGACATCCAAATTGAGCTCATGATAACTCGTTGGAAAGCCCTGGATGTCTACTTTCCAACCCAAGTGGAATTTTCCAATTTGGAGCTCATTTGCCCCCTCAAAACTGAATTCTACTAGAGGTACTACCTGCAGTTGGAAAAGGTCGCAGCAAGGTGGTTTTCATGATGTTTTTGGACATTTTTACCATCCAGAACTTGATGGAATGCCTTGGCAGTGGCTGTACAAGTGTATTTCTTCATGACAAATCCAAAACTACAACCCATTTGTTAATTGGACCTCCCAATCTTCAGGGTAGCGCTGCGCGCTATGCGTAGAACCCAAAAACCTGTTTCTTAAGCCAAAATTTTTGAAATGACAAAATTTTCTCCCAATGTGCCCAAAATTGGAGTGAAGACCCTCCATCATGTATCATGCTCAACGAGTGAAGCCTTAGCCAGAACTCGAAGCGGATCAGGCCTTTTGTGTCGTTTTTGTACTTTGCTCAAACGCCTTTTGAGGACCTTGATTCTCGCTTTGCAAACATGCATGCGAGCCCAATAATGAGTCTTCATGTGACGAAGCATGTCCTTGTCCCTATTTTCCTTCGCCAACAACTTCTCTAGATGAGTGTTGACCCGGATGAGAATTGATTCCCTATCAATAGGTGTCAAATCACCGGGTCTCCTTCGGGCCAATTCCTGGTCTTCGCGGATCTTCCGCAGCTCATAAAGTTCATGCTCATTTTCCAGCTGCTTGTTGCGCTGCTCTAGGTAGTTAATCACCCATTTAGCCATCTGCAATTTCTTTTGCAATGACTCATTCTCGGCCCTTTGCTCTCGGATAATCTCCTTTAGCTCGGAACTAGGAGAGCTAGCATCAACATCAATGATATCCGTGTCCTGGCCTCCTGAAGGACCCTCGTCAACCATGGGTCTCTTGCCCCTGTCCTGACTCTGTACCTGTGCTGTAGATGGAAGCGAGACCCCTTCCACATGATGTGGAGATAATACTCGCTCTGTTGATGGTGTCGACGAGACCCCTTCCACCCCGGGTGGAGATAGTACTCGTCGTGCGACTGCAAATAAGGCCCTGTGGCCTTTCTGATATGTCACATATACGGGAGCATCAACATGCTCGGTCTCGGGAATGTCAAGCTGCTGTGAAGGCCCTCCCTCATCATGAACCAACTCTGGTTGTGGCTGAGGCGCTGTGAAAAGGTCACGAGCAATAAAATCCTCCCATATAATGCCCTGCTGTGTCAGCTGATGAATCACCACGATTTTGATCAATGCATAATGGTATATGCTCCTGTGCTGCTGTGCTGGGCTCTTCTTTTGCACTAAAGGCACCATCCTCTCTATGTT
>APFE030245348.1:75682-112556 GCA_000404065.3 Pinus taeda
GCAAGCTTGCAATTGTACCATAGAAGTGGGTTCTTCTCTGAGATGTTTACCACCTTTGCCACCTTTACGAGGTCTTTGGGGCACATTTCCCTCCGTGGTGGAATCACTTTCATTTTCTTGCTCATAAGATGACTCTGTATCTGACATGGTTTTGAGAACAAAATAGGTGCAATAGGAGGACTGCAATGTGTATGTTGTAGGTGTGAAGAATTCTCAATTTCAATGTATCCTCAACAAACCAGTTGAAGCATCATAAACATTCTGCCATAATAGGTATTTTGTTTGGTATATTTGGGCATCAAAACAATCACAAAGATGTTGTGGTACGAAGTGCTGCTGTCTACAATGTTTACAATGTTTTTAATACCCTATACAAAGTTTCAATAAGGGCCTAGGGTTTGATTTATTTTCTTAAACCCAACATCACTTGCATTTCTTTCAAACACACATTAAACACCATTCAACTTTATGCTTGAGTCAAAGAAGACACCTACTTGTAATTGCTGGGGTGATTTGATAAGTTTTAGACACAAAACACAGCGCTGGAATGGATGCGTAGCGCGCCAGTTGTATGCGTAGCGCACCTCCCTGTGCGTAGCGCCTGTGTTAATTTACACAGGATATGCGCGCCCATTGCGTAGCGCACCGCCCAGTGCGTAGCGCACCAATCCTATGCGTAGCGCGCACCTTCACTCTGCCTCTAGGGTTTGAAACTCGGTTTTTTCGCCCTCCATTCTTGACAATGCTTCTTGCTTGGATATGTGGTGAAGTAAAAGACTTGTTTCACTTTATATACACCCACAAAATATCTAATTTGAATAAATTAACTTCAAAACCCACTTTGTAAAGTTTGGGCACTTTCACTTTTGGTCTATTAATACAATGATGCTTTTTTATTTCCTTTTGCTTTTCTGAGGTTTGGACTGAAGCTCTTTGTTGATTTTTGTTTGCAGGGATAGCTGTAGCATACTTTGGCAAAGGAGACCAAGGTTGCACTCGAACATTTGAAGGATTGAAAATTTTGACAATTTCTTACAAAAATGAGAAGGCGACTTATCTTCAAAATGGAGTTTTGAAGAGAAGTCCTAATTCAACTGTACAATAATGAAAATCATTGAAATGATGATCTATCAAAGACATCCCTCTGGCCTACTGGTCTCCTAATACTTTGCAAGACAAAAAATGACTCAACCCTAGACCTAAAACCTCAAAATTTAAAACATGATTGTGAATGACCTTGGAAAACTTTATTTTAATGAATAAACCTGAACCAACAGTGCCAAGCACGAGGGGAATGAGTGACACACAACCGCTCCATTAGAGTTATGGCATGCCTAATGAAATGCAACTGATCAAACGGATGGGACACCTAAAACATGAAATTCAAAACTCTAACAGCAGGTACCCCAATTATTTTGTATCGCAAGCTTGAAGGGGATAGCATATGCTTGCATTGTAAGTTCATCCTTCGGATAAATCCAACCTAGTAAGTTTAATGAGCCCTAGGAAGGAGAATCTCACGTTCGTCATGGCAACGAATACATTGTCATTTAATATTTTAACGAGTCTGACAAAGGGGTAACTCAATATATTTTTCATGTTTAGAGAGTTTGAAAAAGACACAGAAAAGAAAACTCCACATGGTCCCTTTTCGTACATTTGTGTCTCGCGAGCCCGAAAAGGTAGAAAACGATACTTGAGAGAACCGCTTGACCATTTTAGTCAAGGAGTACCTTTCTCGTAAATAGTGCATCCAACCCGAAAAAGGGGTAAACATATACTAGGTGCACGAAATTTCACAACCTTTAATGAGTTCAAAATGATAAGAGATCGACAATATTTTAGTGTTTAAAGAGTCGGAAAAGAGCTGAAAGCAGACCCCCCATTTTTATTCTCTTTAACGAGCCAAAAAAGGGAAAAATTATTGGGCAATCTTTTCATCTTTTGCGAGTCAGAAAAGAGCTTAAAGGTGACTCTTCCTTGAGGAACGAGTGGTATAAAGGGTAGCAACTGGTTCCGGCAATGGTGGAACTACTCAAAACATGTAATGGTCAAGAGGCTAGCCAATAAAACCAGTCATTGCTGCAGTTCCTCAAGAAAGGAAAAACAACCAAGTGAAAGCATATGATCGGCCAAAGAGATGGTGGCGATGGGATGAAACAACCAAGACTCATCTAGTAGAAATTAGTTAATAAAAACAGAAATCATGAGATGTAAATTGGGCATGGGTTCATTTTTACACAAGCTTGAACCACGGAGAACTCTGCTTGGATTCGGTTTCGTTTTTACACAAGCTTGAAATGAAAAACTATTCTTGCTATAAGTTTGCATGCCCCCGGCGTAATGACTCAATCGACATACATGCCCCCCAATCTTCATTTTAGTCAACCAGATGGATGTAATGAAGGTTCACTTTTGAGATCTTAGAAAGACTCAACTGGGATTTTACGAGATATTAATCAAAGACTCGATTTGGAAAAGGGATTTGCTTCATTTTTTAATGAGGTTGCCACAATAAAAGAACTATCCTCAAGACCCTTGTTTGATTTTTTAATGAGCTTGACACAAGACAAAGAACTATGCTCACACTCTTTGTTTCATTTTTTAACGAGGTTGACATAAGACCAGGAACTATCCTCATGACCCTTGTTTCATTTTTTAACGAGCTTGACACAAGACAAGGAACTATGCTTGCACATCTGTTCATGAACCATACAAGAACATGGATCCTAAAAGGTCTTCACTAGACGGAAGAACCGTGCTCCAAGAGGAATACATGTCATCTGGTACCAAAGACAGATTGGGTTCCAATGCCCCTAGTACATAATGTACAATACGATCTGTGTGATCATCTGCAGATGAGGAGACGGAACGGGTAGCCACATAATTGACCTATGGCAGGGAAAGTACTGCTTGCAAACAAGAGTCGATAGGGGATGATGGTTTCAAAGGAGGCACCTGGTGACAAATGAACGATAATTGATCAATAGTCATAATTCTCCTTTCATGCGGAACACAAACCACACGAAAAAGTGAAGAAACAATAACTCCATGACATAAACATAGTTGCGTCCAAGGAGAAGATTGAAATCTAAGGGACCTTGGACTACCATCACGTCTATATAGAAAATCTTTCCTCCCAAAGTAATAGGGAACTTCAGAAGGATCCCTAAGGGTTGACTAGTTCCTCTGTTGAAAGCCAACAGATCCTGGGTGATAAGCACAAGATGTGGGGAACCCAAAGCTTGCCAAGTAGTAAAAGAAATGATGCTAACAGACGTGATTTCATCTAATATAGTGCCATGTACTACCATATTATAGGCTTGTACTGTGATTTGGAAAGGCACATAAGATGGCAGGTGGAAAGCAGTCAATTGACTCTAATCAAAAGAAACAACATAACTACTTGGTGGGGGTATCATATGATTGCCCCCATGCCTTGCAGGAGAAAGAAAAGGACTCTCCTGAACAACTAGGATGGGAGGGTCACTCTTCGATTTATGTGAATTGAGGAGATGAGAAGAACATGAGCAATATGATCACTACTCTCATTGGGAACAAAGTGAACAATTAAAGGCGGAGCCAAGTTGACACTTTTTTTGACGAATGGTCGGTCGAGAACAGACATAAAAGAGTCATGCTCAGGAAGATTAGGATGGACAAGAGATGAATCCAAGTCAATCTCTTTACCAAATAGGAGAGGGTTATAAGAAAGCCTCTGATAAGCAACAGGAAGTTGGGGTTGAGGATCTGTAAGGTTTTCCAAAACTTTGGATGCTCTATCCATAAGAGGAAAAAGGTGAAGAAGATGTTCTCCTTCACATAACCTACAGGGGAATCTAATCTTCCCTTTCTTCTTACTATCGCTAGCCGAGGGTGTAGCATCAACATGGTCTCTAGAGGTTGATGGGAATGGTTGATCCAAATTTTGAGACCATACCTCTAAGACTTTGGGAATGCCAAGACAGTTCCGGAGGAGATGGTCACCTTTACACAGCTTGCAAGGGAATCTGACCTTCTGTGGAGGATTGGAAGGTTTGTTGACAGTAAGTGCATTTAGAGAAATAACTACATGGTTGGCCTCTCACTTATCTGACTTCTTCTTATTCTTCTTAGCCTCCTAGTTACTAGATTTGAAACTTTCACTAGGAGAAGTAGAAGAGGAGGGTGAAGAAATGGGGGAAGAAGGCGAGGGGTCAACCTTAGAATCAATATGATGTAATTCAAATGAAGGAGAAGTTTGCACAAGAGTCGAGACACTCAGGACCACCGAGGTCGAAAATAACCAGACAGGTAAACCAATGGTTAACCCAGGGAGGGACAACGTTGCCATATAAGGAGCACCAACATTTCCAAAAGAAGGAAAAGGACCAGGATTCCCATTTGAGGGGAACCCTTGAATGGTAGACTCTGGGAATGTTGCCATTGGAATCGACTTTTAAAGAAACACTAAGGAAGATAACGTTAACTAGGAATATTTCATGGGCAGTTAAATTTAAGATACTAAAACAAAATTTTGCCTTTTCATATTTTAAGAGTCGAGAAAAGGATGAAAGGTGACTCTAATCGCTTTCAGAATTAACGAGCTCAAAAGGACAAGTGCTCGATGATATTTTAAATTCAAAGAGTCAAAAGGACCAAAATGACTACTCAAGATAATCTAAGCATAAGGATTACTAGGTAACTGTGAACTGCATAATACCTCTTAGTGAACGAGAAGTACATGCAGGCAATCTCCCTGAATGTTGTGTTCGGTGTATCACGTTTACAAGGCAGCAAACTCGGATTCCAACAGATAAAGGAATGCAGACCTAGCATGGTGTCCCTTTATATACATGACTGTACAAGGAGCACAAGTCCGTACTAGCGCTATCTAGTACCGAAGCAAACGACAATTGCTAGGTTGAAAGAAGCCGGAACACGTCTCTAGCCTAGACCTCTAAATGTAAGCGTTAAGTTTCAATGCTTCCTTAGGTTAATTTGATAAATTTTAACTGTTGATCTTGAATTAAGTTTCAATTACAAGGACCTACCATTGTCATCTAACAAAACTCCTACATGCAACTATATGAGAAAATAGATCTTTGTCTTCAATGAAAGTTAACACTAATTGAGAGATAGAGAGCACACAATCAATGCAACAATCAAAGAAAAAAAACTTTCACTTATGCATGTCCTAAATGCACTTAATCTTCCGTTAACAACATAAGAAGTTTCATTTCATTTCCCATGCTTATGATGATGCAATTATAGCTTCTCAATAACGCTACTAATGAAATATTTTCACTTAAGTAAACTATAATGATGTTCTTCTTTTCATAAAATGCAAAATGAATCTTTCACATAAAGCACTTTAATGAAAATTTTCACAATTCCGAACAAACAAGAATCAATCAAATCCAAAGCATGATAAAGAAACTAAAAATAACTTCTTCCCTGAATCGAAGAAACCAAACACCCAAATGTTTCAATTAACAAACCAAGCAATGTAATCTATGCTCGGAATGAGAAAAGAGACACTCGAAATAAGAGAACAAACAAGACTCTTTCACTCATTCATTTGAAAATGAAGCGATGAAGATGTTGCGACTGAAAGATGGATTAAATGAAGCAGCAAATCAGAAACTTGACATAATGAGTAAATAAACAAATGAACAGTAATTGACCTAGATACCCCAGGGTCACAGAAACCATCCAATAAACTCAAAAAATCAAGCAATGAAACTTCAAGCCAGTCAATTAATCAAAACCAGGAAACAAAGCATCGTAGTCACTTCTGGGTGGAAGAAGAAAGTCTGAGGGTTGAGACACACTTGCATTGGAATGGGAGAAATTCTAATATTTCTTAACTCAGAGACCGACACTACTGCCTAACTGACAACTAGTGTCGATTGGCACGACCGGCACGACTGGCCAGACTACAACTAGCGCTGATGGGGTAATCGGCGCAACTGGCCAGGCTACAAGTAGCATTGATCGAGGGATTCAAAGAAAAAAAAAAAAAAACTTCACACAGGGCCAGACTTAACACATTAGAGGGTGGGCTAAACCAAACAAGCACACAAACCAAGCTAATGAAGCTTTCTAGTCAGGGAGAACATAGGAAAAATGAGCTAAGAGGTAGAAATTAAGAGGGCAAGACACACTGGTTATCATATAGGGGAAACTCTCATCTTCACCTGCAGGAATCGGTGTGACTGCCTAACTAAAAACATGCGCCAAAAGGAGGTCAGCGCGACTATTTTTAAGAAACTCGTGCTGATCGGCACGACTATCAGAAAAAATAAATGCGTTGACCAGACTTGCTACTGTAAATTTCAGGCTCAAAGTATTAAACCAGGCAAAGAAGAGAACACTAAAGGGAAATAGTGATACTAGAAAATTTCACACAAAACCATAAAATGACAATTAATCAAACAGAAGGATTGGCTCCCCAACGGAGTCGCCAATTTGTGGTGCAGGTAAATTCTAAGTGCGGACACAAACAATTCCTCTAGCGCAAGAGAGCGGGTCTAACCACAAACAAACAATCTATGGAAGATCTCCTTAAGTTAGAATCAAAGAAGAGGGCCTACATCTTAGTACACTATTCCGCTTGGTGATGATCTTGCTTCCTTGCTCCAACTATCTTTCGTTTCCTTCCTTAGAACACCTGAAACAAGTAAACAACAACAAACATGATAACAAACAAATTGCATTCGGCCTACTTAATAAGTCAAGAAACATTAAGCCATAAATATGTAAGATGACATTTCATGTAGGAAATCAATCGATAGTTGCATCTATATTAGTTCAAGAACAGATTACAACCGATGTTTTGACGTTGTTGTTCTCCTCCGACATATTCGGGTTCCCACACACTTCTACTAACATCTCATGGATAGCCCCAACAATGATAGTCTCAAGGATCTTCCCTTTAGTCTTCACACCAAACCAAACTCACAATTCTCCCTTAAACACAAACTAGAGAGCTACAGACTATGGGTAACTTGTTGATTACTCCAAAATCAAAACTCCAACTAGAACTTAATTAGAACTAGCTTGGGCTTGGGAAGAAGAGAGGTTTGTATAGCTTGGATGGAGGGGAGATGGTTCCTCTTCTCATGGGAGAAGGCCTTATCTCTTGGATTAGTTCCATATTAATAGGGGAAAGGATCCCAAACTAACCTCCTCGACTCCATCCGGCCTAACCATTTACCAGACTTCTGTTACGAAGCTTCTAGAGCTGGAAGCTTCAACTCCATATTTAAAGAACTTTCCAAAAGAGGATCGACACGACTGAGGAAGGGCTCAGTCGATCCAATCGGCACTAGGGATAGTTGTAATCCTTGCATATCGACGCGAGGAGGACACGGGTCATTAGCGTCAGACTTGTAAACTGGGATAAACAAAAGATTTTTGGGAAATGATGCAAAAGGGAATTGTTCTGCTCATGAAGAGGGACATAATGGGAGTTTCTTCATGATAGGAAAGCATGTCAGGTACACTGTAGAGGTACTCCAAGATTGTATTCGGGGGAGTACAGGGACAGTGACAAAATGTTGTGTAACAAGGAGAGAAGGGGAAGAAAGAGAGAGGGGGGGGGGGGAAGAGGAGTAGGGAGGAATAGATAGATAGAATGGATAAAGAGGGTGCATGTTTTGGGGGTGATATAGAGAGACAAAGGGAGATAGAGATATAGATGGAAAGTGAAGAGAGGGAAGAAGAGAGAGATGGAGAGAGGGAGGGAGGTGTTATCACTCCTCCAGATCTCCAAGGCTGAGGAAGAGTCCAGCTGAGGTAGCTAGCCCTACCAAGCCGGAGAGGGCTCTCTCCAAAGGATCAAAACCAAGAGGGCTCTCTCCAAAGGATCACAACCAAGAAGGCTGGATTGATTAGGGCTTTAGGCTAGATATAATCGCTTAGGGTTTTGATGGGGTAGTCACTGGATGAGTGAATTAGGTTAGAGAGTGAACTAGGCCAGGGCAAAAGAGAATCAGAATTGCAGACATTTGATGGGGAAAGGTAGGCAAGTTACTTTAACACTTTGTTGTAAATTGATGAAATGGTTTAGACTGATGAGGTGCTAAAAAGAGCATGGAAATCATGATTTTTTTTTTAAACTAAAGAAAAGAAACAAATTATGATGATTTTCCCAAAACAGAGGATAGAATATGAATTCTGCTTATCACACTTTGAAAATCAAACATATTTAGAAGTGAAATGGATCATGGAAGATAAAAAACATTCACACACATGTAACTGAAGAAGAAACAATATCAAAATACCATGCCACAGGAATCCCACCAAAATAGTTGCAACTCATCCAATATATTCCATGCCAAAGTCCGAAACACTAGTACAACATCCAATGGAGTCCAACCTTTGAAAAGAGTGAAGAAAGGGAAGATATAGACATCAAAACAAACTCCTCCCAACTTTAAGGGTCGAATCCATGAGAGGAGGAGTAGTTCCACCAAAATCTGAACTGATAGCTAGAGTGTAGGGTGGTCAAAGTGACTCATCCCTAATTCAACTGATTTATCTGACCTGATGAAGACTATTAACCTAATGTATTTACTCCTAGGTAATAGTAAAAGACCATAATTACATCTATCATATCAATTACATCAATAAAATGTTGATTTCCCATAGGTAAAAATCAAATTTGGAGAAGAACAGTGAAAAACTAGGCCAACTGTCAAGTGCGCAACGCCTGTGTCAAGCGTGCAACACCATCTTCAGACCCATTTTTGCCTACCTTCCCGATGTCCAAATCGAGCCGAGGATAGCTCACTAGAAATATTATCCAGTCTAGTTTCCAAATCTACCTTTATTTATCAAAATGAGCTTGATTTGACCCCCCAAAACTTCATTCTCCCAAGACTTGTCAAGTGCGCAGCGCCTAGCTGAAAAAGAGGGCAGAAACATGATTTTTTGCTAGCTTTTTTCCATTTTCACCTGCTAGTTTAGAAAACTAGGGCTAGAAACATGGTTTTCCTAGACGTATTGGTCCTTATGCATCCATTGGTGGCTTCCATTTCTCCAAAAAGTGTCCCAAAAAAGTGCACAACGCCCTAGGCGCTGCACGTTTGACCATGCAGCTGATATTTAAATTGCCTAAAAAACACAAAAAACATATATTTCCCAAAATATGATAAGAGACTTCAAAATTGGTCAAGGAGATGATGTTTGGTGTAGCTAGGCTTGGAGTGAAGCCTCTGCAAGTATGTCAAGCTTCTCCTTCTCCTTTTGATGAGTTAGGGCTTCATTTTTTCCTTTGCAGCTTTGAGTTTTGCCCTGGCAATCCTTTCTCTGTTGGCATAGTGTTTTGCCATCTTCTTCTGAATTTCATTTCGCTGGTTAGCTTTGTCTAGGAGCTTCTCTAGATGCTGATTGACCTTATAAAGCCAATGCTCCCGGTTTTCATTGACCAAGATGGCAAATTGCTCATTCCATGTGAGCCCATTAGCAAGCTCAACTTCCTTTTGTTTCTCCAGTTCTAGAGCTCTTTTCAGCCCTCTAGTTCTAGGTATTTTTCTAGGTTCTTGCTCTTCTTCAGGTTCACCATACCTGTCATAGACCTCATCTAGCAATGCCTTGGCTTTTATTGCTTCCCTCTTTGCCTTGATGAGCTTAATCTCCATGACATCATGTTTGGCTTGAAGCTGCTTATTCTCCTGCTCATAATATGAGATTATGTATTTTTCTCTCTCTAGGTTGATTTGAAGCTCCCTGATGAGTGCATCTTTTTCTTTGATGACAATGCTTGTGCTCTCACTGTCACCATCCTCACCTAGGTCAACAAAGTCAAAATCCTGCTATGTCTCATGGAGGTCCTCCTCATCATGCTGAATCTCAGTCTTTGTCATTTTTTCCTTATCGTTATGTACCTGCTTTACTGATGAAGAAGGCAAGGCCCCTCCCACAATTTGTGGGGAAAACACTTGCCTATGGCCTCTCTAATAAATGTGTGTCAAAGTGCCCAAATCAACCCCTTTAGGCTTGATGACCTCAACCCGTCCAATCTGATCTTGCTCTCTGATTTCATCTATGTTAGGTGAATGGATATGCTCATGAAATGGTGATGATGGTGGTGATGGTGAGGGTGACTGATCAGATGAGGATGAATGATCTATGGGCTGAGATGGAGGAATGAAGGTGGAAGGGTGAGATGATGAAGGGATACTTTGAACATTCTGAGTAGATGAATTAGTAAATATGGGATTGGTTATGAAGGTACCCCATGCAATGCAATGTTGAGCTCTTTGAGATGATAAAGGACTATGATTTTAATAAGAGAATGATGAAATATACTCTTCATTTGATGTTCATACTCCCTTTTCTGGACAATATAGGCCATCTTATCAATGCTCTGGAACAGATAGTAGGGTATATTGAGCATTTTTACCTTAGTAAAATGCATTAAAAGCTAGATGTGATAGGAATAAAGCCTAGAAAATCTACCTTCACATGAAAAGTATTTCATGATAATTTTCATCATGGGAGCATATCTGTCTAGTAGGTGAGAAAAAGGAAAATAGCCCTTTATTTCATTTCTATGCCTTGGTTTTATGAAAGGCTCATAATAATTTCTCTCCAACTCACCTTGTTTAAACCATTTCTGCCCAACATTTTGGATTCTGGTGGCAGCTGATACAATGGCAGTAGATAAAGTAAAAGTGACACCTGCTAAAGTGACTTGGTCGTCTTGGAGTTTAGATATGAAGAGCCTAGTCAACACAGGACGGTGTTGGACTGCCTAAACTTGCTCACATAAATCATAACAACCTAGATATTTGAAGGATGTCACAGCCATAGGAGATGCCAAGAGTTCCCTGAGATCTGTTGGCTCAAATCTGAGTATCTTTCCTCCTTTGTGTGTTTTCTTGACCTCTGTTTCTTCTTCCTCACTGTATGGTTTATATTCCTCTTCTGCCATAATGTTTTAATATCAAACCCTAGGGAGGTATAAGGTTGTTGGAAAGTGGTTTTTTGGGAATAGGAAATGGGGAAGGGAAATATGAAGGAGATGGGTGAAGGGATGTATGTAATGGAGGAGGATATGGGGTATTAATATGATAGATTTTTGGGATGGGGAAATTGTTTGCAATGTGGGGGGTTTGGGAGCCTAGGTAGTTGTAGCACCTAGGACTTAGGGTTTAGGTAGAAAGGTTTAGAGAGTATTTGGGATAAAAGGGTTCAGGGAAGGGAATGAAGGTGTAGGGGGTGTATGAAAGCGTAGGGGAGTTAAAATTTAGGAGTTGAGAGTGCAAGGGTAGTTTTTAGGGAGATACTAGGGTTTAGATGTGGAAATAACACCAAGTCTTCAACAAACCTTCAAAACACCTTGAGAATGATTTTAGGAGAAATAAACATGTAGTCTTCAACGTTTACTTACTTGTGTGAGATCGAATGCAACTTTGGTGGAGCTGAGGAGGCGATTTTAGTTCTCCTGGACAAACACGCAGTGCCTGTGGCAAGTGTGTAGCGCCTTTGACAAGCATGTAGCGCCTGAAGGGAATATGTAGCGCCCATGGAAACTGAGCAACGCCGGGCAAGTGTGTAGCGCCTGAAGAGAACATGCAATGCTTGCTCTGTTTTGTTGATTTTCGCCCAGAATTGTGAAAAATGGTCTCTTGGGGTTTGCTCAAGAAGTGATAAGAGGCAAATGGAGTGGAGTTAGATGTTAGGAAGGCCTTTATACTCAAATGAATTTGATATTTTAGCTTTAAAAACCACTTTCTAATGTTTCATTTCTCCTTTTTGAAATGCTTGCTAATTTCCCTTTACTCTCTAATTTTCTTTTTTGCAGCTTGATGATGCATGGAGTTTTGGCACTCTTCACATTTGAACTTGCTTGGATGAAGTTGGCACATAGTTCTTTGAGTTGACAGCTTTAGGAACAATAACTTATTACATATAATGAACATAAAATTACATAAATTAGAAAACATATTACATTTGTTTTTTGAAATAAAATTACACTGTGAAATAGAACTGATACTTGGAATAAAAATTAGAACTTGGGCAAACATAGTCACATGTTTACCAATCCTTTTCAAATAAGAAAAGGATATTATTTTTCTCACTCTCATACTTTTTTGCTGGCTTTATGCATTGAAATGGAGTATTATTGGACCTTGAAAGAATGAACCCTAGTGACCTAATGGGACCTTGAATGAGCAGATTCCAAATGGATTTGCCTGACACAAAACATGATGAAATGAGCCTTTATGGTCAATGTATGCTCAGTAAGACACATGAAGGTGGGCCAACAAATATTGATTTTTTGAGAGAGAGTAGGGATTTTGACATAGGGTTACCATTAATGAGTAAATTTTTAAACGAGGACTTAGGTGGAATGACAAAAATTCCAGAATGGGACCCTAATATGATAAAAGAGGGGTTTTGATCACTAATGACAGGAGGGACATAGAGATTGATAGATATGGAGTGAGATAGTGTGTGTGTTTGGGGGGTTTATATAGAGAGATAAAGAAGGAGAGATGGATGGAGATATAGATATAGATGGAGTGGGGAGAGATGGAAGAATATTTCTTGCACTATATGCATTGATTTCAATGTAGATGGTGATTTCTAATCCTATTTGATTGTTTGTGCTAGATGCATTGATTTTAGTGTAGATGTCGATTTCTAATGAAGAGAGGGAGAGGTAACTAAGGTAACTACGTAAATTTAAACTTAAAATGATTAGATTAATTTGAGACATATTTTGCATATTTAAAATGATTATATTAATATTAGATGAATTTACATATTATTGATAAAATTAATCATATGTTTGTTAGATTTTCTTTGGCCGCACACGACTAAAACCAACCTAGATCCATCTTAACTCAGGATCTATCAAGGGCCTAGAGGGATAAAATCTCTCGAGGTGCAAACATTTCCTCAAGTTTTGCACTCAAAAAAGAGGTCTTCACCTCGAGAGATTTGATCCCTATCGATGCTTGATAGATCCGGAGTTAAGATGGATCTAGGCTAGTATTTAAACCATTTAAACCATCATAACATTTTATTAATTGGTTTTTTGGAAACATATTATTTTATGTTTACATGTATACAATTTTCAATTAGAAAAATGTGAATATTTAATTGTTATAATGTATATTTAGATTTCTATATTTTTATTTTTTTTAATTCAAGATTAATTTACACTTTGCTATGTATTACTTTTTGCCCATAAAAAACAAATACTAAACAACAACTTTACATATTACACTTGTATAATATTTACACCTAAAGTGTCTTTTTGAATGATTTAGCTGCCTAAGATTGTCTACTCTTTTGATTTCAGCAGTACAACTGTCATTACTACTTTGGTTTTCCACCATTCACTTGTCAAATTGCTATTCCGCATAAAGCCCTTCACGTGTTGCAAAAGCAACGAGGCGTTTTCCGTTTTCATGGCTGCTTTATCCTCCGTGGGAGTCAAATTCGTTGCTATCGACGATGACCTCACCACAATATAATTTGATGTGAAGACTGCCACGCTTCACCTCCCCAAGGTAAAGTTGATCTGTCATGCTGCCTGCTCATCGTCTCCCGCACGATGGTCTTCGAGGCCACATAGGATATTTTGCTTTATAAAACAATTAAAACTAAAAAGCCCTAAATCAGCGTGGGAACACACCATTCATGTGGTTTTTTTTATGATGAAAGAAAGAAAGAAAGAAATTATTTTAACATCCACGAGGCTAAAGATAACCTATGGGACAAATTGCTTCTTCATTTGCTTTATGTATTCGGCCCATTTTCTGTGAAGCTTCAAAATAAATGCTCCCAGCTTCTCGACAAACCCCTCGCTAAATAGATTATCCCAAGAGCTAGCTGCCAGCACATCTGCATAACTTTCCCTGTTGTCTTTGAGGGCCTCACATTCTAAAATGAAATATTTTTCTGTTTTCACTTTTCCAGAAGAACCAAAAAATGCATACCCTTTCCTCCCACACTTCCTTTGGCCTTTTCCAGCGCCTTGTTTCACAACAGAGTTGATGAGAATTAGTCATTAAATGAACAATAAGAATTTTGGCTCTCCAAGAAATATTGGCCTCTATGTATGCTTTTGGTTGATGATTATGAGTGGGATTAAACACTTCAATATAGTATTTTTCTTTCTTCCTAGATCCTTATCCCAAGTATGTTTGTGGAACTTTTCCATAACAAAAGCTTTTATTTCTTTGCTGTTTATGGGACACACGTTCAAGCAAATACCCCATTTACTAAACCATTTGTTATTTTGCTGCATCCAAGTTTTTTTGCTCTTGCACAATCTACCATTGAAGACAACCTTAGGCCATCTACCCTCTTCCATTTGCTCAATTTTTTTTAAATATCTTATGACTCGCACCATAGCAATTGCTTCAATAGGAGCAATCCCTGTTTCACTTAACAAGATATCATAAGGAACTGCACTTTTAATCTTAAATTTGTTTGTAATCAAACGCTTCTGAATTTTCTCAATTTGTTTTCACTACACTATAAAAGTTGCAATATATAGTGCCACAATTTATGTTAGTTGGGAAAATTCGTGAGAGCCTTACATTATCCTGGTTTCAAATGCTTAAAAATAAATAAATCATGACACTTAACAAGTGTAGGGTTTGATGCTGAAATTCACAAAAATGGAATTAGTTATTATATTCCAAATTTATATAAAGGGTTAAATATAAATTTATTTAACATCATTTATATAAAATGGTTAAATATAACTTTATTTATCCTATAAAATATGTGGTTAAAATGGTGTCATGTTATTTTGTTACTTTACACAATCTTTTTTCTAAACTTTATTCTAAGTTTGTTTGTTTGGTTTTTTTTAATATTTAAATTTTTGAAAGTGTTATTTATTTATTTATCAAAGATTGAAATGAGAAGAAATATTGCAAGAGAAAACATCTTTCCAAAATTTTGGTGATTTAACATGATGTCAAACTAAAAAAAAAAAAAAAAGAACAATTTAAAGATTTGGAGGGCAGATCTATTTGCCTTCTAAAACCTAATGTATTTTAGACTATGCATAAACCATATATCATGACTAAAAATGGATCCATTTGTCTCCTAAAACCTAATGTATTTTAGACTACCCATAAACCATATATCATGACTAAAAATGGAAATAAAGCCAATTTTAATAAACATGGAGTTTATGACACAAATAAAAACAACCTTTCACAAGTCACTTCATTGTCAAAGTTGCTTAAAAATCGATTTTACTTTAAGCTAACATGATAGCAAAACACAAATCATGAATTTCTATAATTAAATATCTTAAATCAAAAATAATCTTCCCAAAATTTTCATACCTTCCATGTATCTTTGCACTTTAAGGACAATTGCTAGTACTATCCCAATGAAAAACATGGCTTTCATTTTTAATAAAAAAAAATAGATGAATACACAACCTTAGCAACCCATCTTTCATTTCCATTGTGACTCGGCGTGGGTCTAACCTGCTATAAATAACTCTGCTTACCATATCCATAATCTTGGTTCTCTCTCTTCCACATCGCACAATGCACTCAATTGCGTCTACTCACACACCAACATGCTCAATTTTTCATTCCAAGTTCTCTGACACAGCAAAGCACCCATTTACTACGTCCTCACTCCGCCAATGTTTTTACAAATCAAATTTACAGTGGAGATTTCGAAAGCCAAATCTCTGCAAGCACCATCGACTCGTTTTTGTATACAATAAGTTAAATGGAAGGCCTAAAGATATCAATCTTGAAGCAGCGGACAAATCTGGCTCGTATTCGGCCAATTTTACCGACAGTTTGAGATTATTGGAATGGCCCAAGCTGTGCGAGGCCGTGGCTGCCTTTGCTGGCACACAATTAGGCAAAGAAGCCCTTAAGGTGAGGTGTTCTTGTATATTCCCTTTTGAAGTTCAATGCAATCAATATTGTTACGTCCGTTGTCGCAGAAGATGAATAATAATAACAGGAATACATTCTTTTCTTCTTTTGAAGGACCAATTATGTTCGTTACATTTGAGCCCAGAACAAAGCGAAGCTCTCCTTTCGGAAACCGATGCAGGCTTTGAATTGTTGAAATATTCTGGCAGCACCTTCGATTTCAGCGGTCTCAATGCCGTTGAGGTACTTTCCATTTCATCAGATGAAATCATCTTTGAAAGGGCTATCAATTACGTTTTATCACCTCAACTTGCATACTTTAATAGTTTAAGCTGAAGGGAAGAAGTATTTGATCACAATGGGATTGTTGGTTCGAGCAGTTAATTTAAGCAAGAAAGAAATGAAACTAATCTTGAATGGAAGCCAAAAAGAAAAATACACAAGTAAACACAAGATTTTATGTGGTAAAACCTTGACCGTGTGTCAAGGAAACATTGACGGGGCAAGGGATTGGATCTTTGTTAAATCAAGAATGATTCTCCATGATTACATGATCTCGGACATTCACCAACTTTATAAGAGCCTCTCCTCCGTTACATAACTGTTATTAGTTAGCAATCTCGTTATAAAACTAACTGGTAGTAAATAATAAGATTTTACCCTTAATTACATGTCTTGTTGTCACATTTCAACAAACTCCACTTTGACAACAATTTTCCTAATCTATTGCCCATGCCCATTCATCATCTCTTCTGCAAGCCAAGAGAAGCCAAACACTATCGCAGCTTCTCTACTGTAGCTGGCTTCGTGAATATGTCTGCACACTCTTGTGTATGGACCTTGTTGAGAGCTACTTTTTCACCATTGATCACATGTCTTAGAAAATGATACCTTACATCAATGTGCTTGGTCTTGCCGTGATAAGCTGGATTTGTTGCCAAGTGAATAACACTCTGACTGTCACAGAATACATTCACTCTCTCCTGTGTCCTTCCAATCTCATCAAGTAGACCCTTTAACCAGATTGCTTCTTTACTGGCATCTAAAGCAATTATATACTCTGCTTTGGTAGTGGACAACGCAACTGTTTCTTGAAGTTTTAACATCCACCTAATTGCTCCACCTGCAAGAGTAAAGACATAATCTGTAGTAGACCTCCTTTTGTCCAAATCACTTGCATAATCAACATCCATATATCCGCAGATTGATTCTTCACTACCATTAAAGATGATGCAATGATCACTTGTGCCTCTTAAATACCGAAACAACCATTTCACTGCTCGCCAATGTTCTTCACTTGGGTTTGCCATGAACCTGCTGAGAACTCCAACTGCATGTGAAATGTCAGGTCTTGTAGATACTATCACATACATTAAGTTGCATACAACATTTGCATATGGTCCATGTGACATATACTACTTTTCTTCAACAGTTCTAGGACTCAAAACCGAAGAAAGCTTAAAACAAGAAGCTAATGGAACATTAATAGGTTTCACACTGTTCATATTGAACTTTTCAAGTACTCTTTCCACATACTTCTACTGTGATAACCAAAGCTTACCATTTTTCCTGTTTCTGTGTATCTCCATGCCCAAGATATGTTTTGCTGCTCCAAGCTCCTTCATATCAAACATCCTTGAGAGTTGAGCCTTTAACCTGTTGATATCTTCCATTCTTTTGCTTGCAATAAGCATATTGTCAACATACAAAATTAAGATAATGAATATGCCACTGAAACTCTCGAAGTATACACAATGATCATACTCACTTCTAATAAAATTCTGGCTCACCATGAAGGAGTCAAACTTCTTGTACCATTGGCTGGGAGATTGCCTCAGGCCATACAATGATTTCCTGAGCTTGCAAACTAATCTTCTATTGCGATCTTGTACAAAAACTTCTGGCTGTTCCATATATATTTCTTCATCCAAATCACCATGTAGAAAGGTTGTTTTAACATCTAACTGTTCTAACTCAAGGTTAAGTAATGCAGTTAGTGCCAACATAGTACGAATAGAAACAAGTTTTACAACTGGTGAAAAAATATCATGAAAGTTAATACCTTGAACTTGAGAATACCCTTTTGCTACCAGTCTCGTCTTATACCTTTTGATACTTCCATCAACTTATCATTTCAATTTGAAGATCCATTTACATCCAACACTTCTCCCTTCAGGAAGTTCTACAAGATCCCAAGTATTGTTTTTGGCTAAGGAATGCATTTCTTCTTCCATAGCTGTTTTTCATTTCTCACTATCCATATCATCTACTGCTTCCTAATAACAAGAAGGTTCCCCATCTTCAGTAATCAAAGCAAAAAACGAAGTGGAATCTTCATACCTTTTGGGAGTTTTCTTTCCCTCGTAGACCTTCTTAGAGTGACTGGTTGTTGAACTAGTTCAGAAACTTCAACAGTTTCCTTTGTATCTTCATCACCTTTTCCTCCAAAAGTCTCTCCTTCCTTACGTCTTTTGAAAAAAGGTCTAGCCTCCAACTGAATTTGTTGATTTGTCGATACCTGTTCCTGTTCAATTCTTTCAACATTTGATTTTAAAAGAGAAGATTCATCAAATGTTACATCCCTACTAATGACTATCTTCCACGACCGAGGATCCCACAACCTGTATCCTTTCACTGCATAGTCATATCCAACAAAGACATAACATTTCGATTTTGGATCTAATTTTGAATGCTGATTTTTAGGAATAAGAGCATAGGCATCACAACTAAATATCCTTAAATGTGAATAATCACAAGATTGACTTGACCAAACTTCTTTAGGAATTTTACAATTTATTGCTATTGAAGGTGATTTGTTAATTAAATAACAAGCAATGGATACTGCTTCTGCCCACAACTCCTTTTGCAGGTTAGCATTGCTGATCATGCTTCTGGCTCTTTCCTAAGAGTCCGATTCATACGTTCAACAACACCATTTTGCTGAGGAGTATAAATAACTATTTTATGTCTAACAATTCCTTCATTCTTACAATATTGTTCAAATTCTAGAGAAGTAAATTCACCACCATTGTTAGTTCTTAAACACTTAATTGATTTGCCTGTTCTTTTTTCTACCACTGCTTTAAATTGTTTAAAGACATTGAATACATCAACTTTCTTTTTTAACATAAAGACCCAAACTTTTCGGGAGAAATCATCAATAAACGTTAAGAAATATAAAGCACCTCCATATGATACAATAGGAGATGGTCCCCACAGATCATAATGAATATGGTCCAAAATTTCTTTACTATTATGACTTTCAGTTTTAAACCTCTGTTTCCACTGTTTTCCATACACACAATGTTTACAGAAATCCAACTTCAAGGATTTCGAATCAGGAAGTAATTTACGGTTCATCGGTACCTGAAGACCTTTCACGCTCATGTGACCCAATCGCTGATGCCATAAGCGAGTACCTTCTTCTTCTTTCTTTGACACAATCGTTGTTTCACTGACCTGAGTACTTCCTTTGAGTCTGTAAATATTTCCGACCTTTTTCTGCTTTCATAACAACTAGGGCGCCTTTTGAGACTTTCAGCACTCCATTATGACTTGTAAACTTATAACCATCTGAATCCAACACTCCCAAAGAAATCAGAAATCAAAATTTTCTTCAATTCAGGTACATGTCTAACACTAGTTAATGTTCTAACTGTGTTATTATACATTTTAATCCTGATATTTGCCATCCCAACAGTCTGACATGATACATTATTACCCATAAACACAGAACTACCATTTACAACTTCATATGAAGTAAACCAATTTTTGTGTGGACTCATATGATGAGAAGCACTAGAGTCTAACAACCAACTTTCAAAATTCTGAGAGACATTACATACAGGTAAAGTTTCATCTATCATACATAATTCTTCAGCAGATAAAACTTCATCTATCATACCTGAATCAACTTGATTTGATTCCTTCTTTGGATTTTGAAACTCTTTCCGTTCCTAACAGTCTTTCTTGAGTTGTCCAATTTTGTTGCAGTACCAGCATTTGGCTTTACACTTTTTACCCTTTGATTTAGATCTGGAAGAGCCCCTTGTTTTCTCCCCTCTTTCTTTTGACCGCCCTCTGGCTACCATGGCTTTTGATGCAGAGGTTTCAACATTGGACTTCTTCCTTACTTCTTCAGCTAACAGAGCTCAGACAACTGAATCAAATTCCAAGGGCTTAGTTGTGCTCAAACTGATAGAGGTAACAAAGTGTTCCCATGACTCAGGCAGGGAACACAATAAGGCGATAGCTTTATCTTATTCCTGAAATTTAACTTCCATATCCTAGAATTGGCAAATAAGTGTATTAAAAACATTTAGATATTTTGCAATTTTTGTACCCTCCTTCTTCCGAAGACTGTATAATTGTATTTTTAGATAAATTTTGTTGGTTAACGATTTGGTCATATATAAAGTTTCCAGTTTTCCCCACAAACTTGCTGCTGAAGTTTCTTTAACTATATTGAAAAGAACTTCATCTGCCAGGCATAACCTGATGGTACTGAGAGCACGGGCATCCAAGTCCTTCTAGTCCAAATCTAACATGCCAATAGGTTTCTTCTTCACCTCGTCTTATGCTTTGTGCAACCCTTGTTGCACCAACAAATCCCTAACTTTCAGTTTCCATAAAGCAAAGTTGTTATTGCCGGTGAATTTCACCACCTTGAACTTTGCATTCGTCATTTTAGCCATTTCTTTCTAATTTTCTTCTAAACCGTGCTTCTAGGGTTTATTTCTGAATTTGAATTTCTCCACAATTTGCCTTCAACTAGGGTTTCTTTCTTTTCAACACAAAAAACTAATTTGTTGCCCCTTTTTTCTTTTAACCTTAATTTATTTTCTAGAATTTCTTTTATCTTACTACACAGATTGATTATTTCAAATATACAAGAAACAATTTCCAGAAAAAAAACTTCAAACCCTATTTTTTTTTCAAATTCACCAACATCTCAACAAAAAATTCTCATTTCTGCTCTTTTAAAAAAAAATTACCCGAACTCATTTTTGTTGATCGAAACTGCACTTTTATTTCTCCCCAACGCTTTTCCAGATAGACGGGCTGCTGATCGAAACTGCACTTTTCTTTCTCTCCGACGCTTTTCCAGACAGACGAATTGCTGATCGAAACTACACTTTTCTTTCTATCTGGTGCTTTTCCAGACAGACGGACTCTCAACGACAGCTCCTCTCCAAAAAAAAATATCCGAGCAGGGCCAAGCAGACTCTCTTCCTCTTCTCGGTGGCTGGCAGAACCTCTCGACTCTTCTTTGCAGCTCTGCAAAAAATGAAAAATCCGAGCAGGACTCTCTTCCTCTTCTTGGCGGCTCTCTTCCTCTTCTCGGCGGCTGGCAGAACCTCTCGGATCTTCTTTACGGCTCTGCAAAGACTGACACTGCAGAGAACTCTCCTTGACGGCTCTAGACAGGCCAGCAACGGCTCTTCCTCTGGCGGCAGGGTTCAACACACACGGGCTCTCTCCCTTCGGCAGTGAGCAACCGTTCCTAAACAGCAGCGGTGCGACTCTTGGTCCCTTTCGCCTGTGCAGATCGTTCAATCCAGTGAAAATTCTTCAGTTAAAGCGGCGGCGACATTCTTCAAACAGAGTTCTCGATAGTTTCTTTAGCTCTTCAATGGTGAGTTGAGGTCCTTTTTTCCCTGAGGCGTCAACTGATTTGTGCTTTGATACCACTTGTTGGTTCGAGGCTCGAGCAGTTAATTTAAGCAAGAAAGAAATGAAACTAATCTTGAATGGAAACCAAAAAGAAGAACACACAAATAAACACAAGATTTTACGTGGTAAAACCTTGACAGTGTGCCAAGGAAACATCCACGGGGCAAGGGATTGGATCTTTATTAAATCAAGAATGATTCTCCAGGATTACATGATCTCGGGCATTCACCAGTTTTATAAGAGCCTCTCCTCTGTTACATAACTGCTATTAGTTAGCAATCTTGTTACAAAACTAACTGGTAGTAAATAATAAGATTTTACCCTTAATTACATGTCTTGTTGTCACATTTCAACAGGGATCATATTGTGAATGCTTGACTTAGAGAAAGTTCTTAAAATTTTGAAAACCTACTGTGAAAATAATAATATGTTTTTCATCAATCAAGTGGTTAAATTAGGAGAATACATGGTAAAATATTATATTGTATTTATCATTTCTTATCAACCAATGCTTGAATCAGTTAAATGGCTTTAAACCCCTAGTATCATGCTCACCACAGTTTTAGTTATAAGTCCATCCTATCAGATAGACAAAAGTTTGGTAAAGTGGTTTCTATCTATCCTAATTCTATTTAAACACAGTTTTGTAAAAGTGGTTTCTATCTATCCTAATCCTCTTTAAAGGCAACTAATGAAGACTGTAATGTAATGTACATTTCTGGCACCGCCTTTGTGTACCTTTGTTTACTTACTTTTCTCATTGGCTTACATCGTGGTTCTCCGTCTTTTGTTTCTGCACTCTTATCATGATATCCTTATCTTCACCAATCTTCGGATGCTTGTGTGATCCTCCAGTATTCACTTCACAGTCCAGTAGTCAGTTCCCCAAGATTTTGGTGGGCTTTTAATCACTAGGTGTGCTAGTCTTCGTTATTTATTTATGTTGATTTTTCCACGGTACTTCAGAATCAGGTTTATGTCTAAGATCATGATCACAAACATAGTAAAATACCACAACACAAGCACTTTGCATAGCGGAAAACATATAGCAGTGAATCAACTCAGTGCACAAGACAATTTTAACCCAAAACTTGTTATATTACAATTCTTAATACAACAAACACAGGGCTCCCATACCAGGGATCATGGCCCTTATAATTAGCCCTGATACAAGAATGAATAAGGCTTGGTGTCGACAAGTATGACTACCAATATTTCCTTGAACAAAGTACACTTGAGCCTACTTGTTGAAGGTGTGCACTACTCAGCCCTTTCGGTCCATGCACCTTGAACACTTCTGGCAGGTCCTTTGCCTCCTCTTCTGCTGCTTCAGATCTGGTTGCATCTTCAGCTGACAATACTGCCTCCATCAACCCTCCTGTCACTCCAAGAGTGACTGATCTTAGGCTCTCACAAACTGCCCTCTAGCTGCTCTCCTGCTCCAAGATAGTCAAATCATAGGGTCTTCAACTCTGCCCTCTAGCTGCTCTCCTGCTCCAAGATAGTCAAATCATAGGGTCTTCAACTCTGCCCTCTTCTTGTCTCTCTGCCTTAGGGTTTGATCAAGCTGCCCTCATATCTTTGATATACTGCTCCAAATTACAGAAATAGGGCTTGTACAAATCTGCCCACTTGCTATCTCTTGGCTGCTCCAAGAATGACAGACCCAGGGCTCAACAATCAGCTCTCTTATCACTGATATTGCCCACTTGCAAACCACTGAACTAGGGCACAAATAACAGCCCTCTTACTTTTCCTTTTGCTGTTCCAAATTGACAAGACTTAGGGCACACCACCAGCCCACTTAACTGACTTTGGCTCCTCCAAAATATTAGTCCTCTAAAGCTTCAAGCACAGCCCACATAACAGTGACAAGGCAACTCCCTTACTACTGTACTTAGGGCTTCTATAAGAGCTGTCCAAAACTCCTGTGGACAGTCCTACCACCACAGCAAATGATCAACCACAAGATAAGCAACTTACCTCCCTGAAAACTCAACTCAGCTCCAAGAATCCACTTTTCTAGTCACCTCTTCTTGACTGAAAACTTCGGCCTCACTTTCTGATCTCTGTGGCCCCACAGTAGGTTTTCTTCAGTCCTTCGTTCAGCCCTTTACACACTGTAACAAGCTCCCATCCAGCCTGAATCCTTCGCTGATCTTGGAGAAAAACTTGGCCTTAACTTGGCCTCTCTTTCCACCTCAGTCAAGGGTCTTGGCCCTCTTTTCAAGCCCTGAAATAGGCTTGGCTGTCACAGACGATGTCACAGAAAAACCAAACAGATTTGTGCCCAGAACATACCATGAACGGACCTATCAAACTCGGCCATCCAGACTTCACCAATACTCGTCCTTGTCTTGTAAACTCGGCTCCTCTTAGAGATCTGCGTTCTTGTGCTTATCTGCTTGTGATGAGATGCACTTATGGATGTGAGAATGAGCTCAACCTTTGTCTTCTATTTATAGTGTTCATGGCGGGTTTCATTAGCCACCAAGGGTCACATCACTTCATCAAGGTCGACCTAAACAATTTGTTTAAACACCATAAAGCCAAAATTTCTTTCATTCATCCAACGCTACGTCATTGAAGCCTTTGGTGCCCCTTAACCCTTCAAGGGTGCCCCACATGCTCTCAATGATCAAAATATCAATTTCTCCACTTGGTTTCGTGCCCACAACTTTGGGTGCAAAAGCCACAACTTTGATACATTGCCCACAAAGCCCTTTGTGGGTCAACTTCTCCCAAACCCAGTACCTTAGGGTGTGGGAGTACCTCCCAAGCTACACAAATCAACAATTTAGTCCAAGTTGCTTCTTAATATAATTGGAATCAAAGGTGCTAAATATACACTAGATCTTTGGTTCTATGGGAGTTATAATTCCTTCCCTTGTTGGCCAGGGTAATTTATGTAATTAGATGCTAACTCTAGTTTATCTATATATTTGGATGACAAGTCAATCCATGCCAGTGACAGAGGGCCTTGCGAGATTGTGTCTCACTTTGGTCCAGTTATTGTGGGGCATGTGAGGCAATGAACGCTCACTCAAGCCCTCATCAAGAGGTTAGTTTGAGTGAGAAGGGAATTAAATGAGTAGCTATTTGACTAGGTGGAAGGACTTAAGAGCAATGGATCGCAGTTGGGTTGGAGTTGAAAGATGAGGAATTGATGATTATTACTTTGAATATTCCATCCAAGTCTTATAATGGGTTAATCACAATTTGGAATTGCACCATGGAGATACGTACAACGTCTTTTGAGGAGTTGCTAGGGTAAAAATTTCTGTGCTCTTTGACTGTCAATGCAAAGCATAAACTTCACCTATTGACTATAGGTTTACCAGATTTCAACCCTGTGAATTTTCAGCCTTAGTGCTGCTATGAAATATAATACAAAACAACACTAGAAGTGGGTAATTTTCAATCTTTAACAACCCCAACTATGTAAGCAATTCAAGGGAAAAGATACCGAAGTGTTTTGATAAGTTTCAACTCTCTAGGGAAACCTTACCATGTATAAACCATATTTGAAAACTCTTATTTGCAGTGGTAAAACAGCCCTTGTCTTCTTCATTTACAATGTCGAGTCACTTAATATAATTTCCTTTAACTTATGTCAAATTAGTAAGACATATAAAGCTGCAAATTACGAATCATTAGGAACATAGATGGCTGAAAATCAAATCTACAATTTACACAAGTATTGGATAACTAAAAACTTCATTAATATGATTAAGAGGAAGTTGTTGTACATACCATAGCCTTATCACAAGGTTAGTATAATTCACTAGCTCTCCAAAACCTAAGATGAAGATGTTGTACGTACCGTAGCCTTATCACAGGGTTAGTAGAATTCACTAGCCCTCCAAAACATTAGCCATGGAAAGCAATGAAAAACCCTAGCTCAACCAAGGAGATCCAACAAGCATGAATTACTTAGGCTAGTCCTCTAAGGGAAGATGTTTCCTATTCTTCTTCTTTATTACCAAATACAACCTAGGATTTCATCTCAAAACCCTAATATCCACATATCCAAGTGATGAAGCCTTGATCCTACACTTCAAGATACTCCAAGAAGATCAAGAAACCTTACTAACTCTGAGTCTGAGAGAGAGAGAGAGAGAGAGAGAGAGGGGGGGTGACTAGTGCACTCCTAGTCACATCGCTACAAAAGAGTGAATAAGAATGATGAGTCATGATCAATGATAATGAAGGGGATCTCTCCTTTCTCTATATATGTGAGCTAGGGTAGGCCAACAATACAATGTGGTTCAATGCCCTTACAAACAACCTATAAGAAACACATGCGGGCTCACTCAAGTGAAGCACTCCACTTCAAGGGTACACATGTCAAGCTCCACAATGATGTTATAGATATTGAAGTCTCCAAGATGATGTAGCTAGACAAGGTGTGTCCACACTCCTTCACCACCAGCCTATACGAACTCCATTGCTTGTCCTAAGCCCTGTAGTCAACTGGGTCCACTCTCATTATATGAACATTGTCACAACCTAGGTGTCCCTGAGCCAACTCCAAGTCTCCATACAAAAATCCAACCTACCCCATGTTGTTTAGGGCTTGATGCCCACCTCCAGGATGCATATGTCTCCTCCTCCTATGTAGGGTGTTCGCCAAGCAAGCAAGCCCTTCCTTGTGGCCATCATGAAGGATGGCCCCCAACCTATCGAGATATTTGTAATGCCCTAGGGAAGAACACCAAGTAAGCACCTAACTGAGATCAAGAAACCATTGAGCAAACTATCTCAAATATGCAAATCCATCATGGACCATCTCGCATGTGTCAATCCACCTTAGACCATCTAGGGTTTGAACATACACCATGTATCCCAAATCTGATAAGACACCTCTAAACACGGTGTAAACACTTTTGGAGTAACTTGAAAGCTAACACTCCTCTTTACAAGGAAAGGTTTTACACAAACACTCATCAAATCCCTTTACAATTGCACCAAACTTGTTGCTCGAAAATCTAAACTTGCTACAGTCTTGAAATCAACCATTGTGACATGTAAGGGAATTGATATCCATGCTATCATAACATCTTGATCCTTCAAAAAACATTGACCACTTGTAAATATGAAGGAACATAACCCTGCAACATAAGCAACTTGCCAAAATTTAATATCCTTGAAGCCAAAATCAATGGACACTATTTAAATAATGAGCTATCTAGGATATCTTGTAAATATGATCACATCTTTAGACAAGACTAAGACATGTGGATCATGTTTATCAAAGTCATAAACATAGAACTCTACACTATTGATTTGTGTAGCTTGGGAGGTACTCCCACAACCCTGGGGTACTGGGTTTGGGAGAAGTTGACTCACAAAGTGGCTTGTGGGCAGTGTACCCAAGCAGTGGGTTTTGTACCCAAAGTTGTGGGTGAAAAACCAAGTGGAGAAATGATAATTTATTTATTAAGAGCATGTGGGGCACTACAGGCTTCAGTGAGGTGGCAAAAGTTGAATGAAAGAAATTTTTGTCTTATGATTTAATGGTGTTTGAGCAAATTGTCTTATGATTTAATGGTAGATTGGTTTGGAGTACTTTGGCCTTTTCTTTGAGTAGTTTGGAGTTGACACATATTTTACTAGCCTTTGGGGGCTTCAATTAGCATAATAAGACTTCAACGTTCCAACATTAGGCTCATATTTGTCCTTTACTCCATCAAAATAGCCCCAAAAGAGAACGATGTCATGCCCCACATGTGGTACAAGTGCTTGGAGATGGCACCTTGGCTAGAGCATTGAGATGATTTGGCTTGGAGATGACACTTGCTTGACCCTTCTGTGTCCATCTCATCATTAGTCTTCAAACATGATTGCTTGAAATGCTACATGGAAAGCCCTCTTGCTCCAAAATTGGATCCATTGATGTAATTAGAGATCTGTGAAGGTGTTTTGATTGCTTTGAAAGATAAGTGGTTCATCTTGACATAGAGAATCAAATGGATACCTTGTTTTCCTCAAAGGATGTAGCATGATGCCTTGGGAGATGCAAATGCATTGGGAACTGTGAGACTATCAGAATGCAAAGCCAAGGCCAAAGGTGAGTGCAAAATACATAGGACACATGGTACATGTGGGATAGGGTGGTGCACCAAGATCGGAACAGATATTAGTTGCACTGCAACATATATAGATACGGGGTTTGAAATGGATATGACAAACTTAAAAAAAATCCGGATATGATACGACAAGGAAACAACACACGCGTGCGCGCACACACACACACATATATATGGGAACAAATACAGATATGGGGTTTGAAATGGATACGACAAATTTAAAAAAAATCTAGATATGATACGACAAGGAAACAACACACACATACACACACACACATATATATGTGTGTGTGTGTGTGTGGGAACGAATACAGATACGGGGTTTGAAATGGATACGACAAATTTTCAAAAAATCCGGATATGATAAAAGGAAACAACACACACACACACACACATATATATATTAGACAAAATAAAAATTTCATATTACCATTCATCTTTTAGAATCTAGATTCTATATTTAAAGATACATAATCATCATCATGAATTCAACATAAACAAATCATCATCATCAATTCAGCCTAAACATTGTTATCATCATCAATGATTATTATAACATTCAACATATCATCAAGTTTTTGTTTCAAATTTCACCCATCAACATCATTACCCAAATTAATAATGCACACTACAGGGTAAGCACAGGTTGGGGTTGGGTGTCATTTGGGAAAGAATTTTACCACTCACTTACTGTTGCAATCATAGGCAAGCAAGTTGAGTGGACAAATTACAAAATGAACTATCATTGGCAATCTACTATCATATGCCATTATGGTATTCGATGTTCTTCATTCAAAAGTTTAAAACATCATCGTAAATTACATTTACATATCATCAAATATGTCTTCATCCATGTAATTAAGATCCACATCAACATTTGAATCCTCTCTAGGAGTGGGAGCATTGCTACCATGCCCACTTGAAGATGCAATTATTGGTGCCTCATTAAAGAAAGTCATATGAGACATGGCATTCAACGTCATATCCAAGTTAGGCAACTTTGGTTTCACATCTCGTAGTTTGATGGGCCCAAATTTGTATTCGTCACTCTTGTGTGACAAAAGGTGATTGTTCACATGGAGCCCAATCTGTTCCTCTGCCTTCTTGGAGCCCAATCTGTTTTGCTTCACGGAATGGATGAAGCCATACATACTCCAGTTCCTCTCTGTTGAAGAGGAACTAACAACCCGTGACAAGATCCCGATGGCTGATTTTTGGATATGTGGAAGTTCACTATCATAGTAGTTCCACCAATTAATTGGACTTAATGTGGTCTTGTGTTGGAGATATTGATGATGTGCTCAGTGGACCCATGATGTCCCTAGGCTAGCCTTGACGCTGTTTGATGAGCATCGCTTGTTTCAGAGCCTAGATGATGATGGTAACCCTTGATATGACAAGGGGGGGCGTGTGCATCACCTTGGAGCCCCAATGCTTGAGTTACAGAGTGTCATGTCGCCCCTCCTACTTTGTCGAGGCTGATGTAGGGCACCATGTGGCATGGACATGATGTGATGGCATGGAGTGACGTTGGAGCCTTGCACATGATCCTTAAGATTCGTCTTGGAGTGTGGAGCACTCATTAGCCCTTATCACACCTTTTGGTGGCTTATTGAGCTCACTTAGAGGATGATATAATGCTTTAGGAACATTTTCTCCCACATGTGTGGGCTATCATGGCACTTTTATTATGTTTTTGAGCTATGAGGTTGGCTTGTAACCTCTTTCTTGTGCAACACTTAAAGTAAACTTGTCAATAGGGCTTTTTTAGTTATATTATTGTGATAATGAGGGAGTTAAGTCTCATATAAATAGAGACTCCTCGACTTATTCTATTTCATCATCACACATGTAATTCAACCTCTATATAAGAGGGTACGAATTGGTTTTTTTTTGTTACATTGGACAAAATGTGATATTTATGGATGCAACTTGCTAAAGGATGCACTTTCTGCTTGGAGATGTTGTTCTGGGATTGAAAGAAGTGCTTTGTGGATGATTGCTGTAAGTTTATTACCTGTTATTGATATTTTGCATGCTTTAATATTTGAAGTAGGGTTTTGATTGTTCCATGACTAAATGCTTTATCATTGCTGAAATTTTGTTTCATAATTACATGTAAATTGTCCACTTCAAGGCCTATAAGGAAATCCTATTTGTGCAGACCTTATACTTAATTTTCCCCTCACAAGAGCAATAGCTAGGGTTTTAGAAGTGGGTGCCCTAGGGCATCCCCCCTTACTCCTAATACTCTTCCTTGGAAGTTTGTGCCATAAAGATTCCATTAACCCTTGTAGGATAAGACATTGGTCCAAGAGTGTGTTGATCACCTTAAAACTCAATAAAATTTATTTTCCTTTACTCTCTCCAAACGACTAAGGCAACTACTAGGTTTTTAGTCTGTTTTGTGCATAAATTGTTGTTTATTGCATGTGGGTACCTCATTATTTAGGGCCAGTCTCTATACATCGTATAAAGGCAAGATATAACATTAGGGACAACATAATGAGCCCTAGAAGGGCTGACATCACCCTTTTATCTTGTTGTTTATACATATCTAATGACCTTAAAGCAATTTACCCTAGTTAAACCCTAACCTCTATTTGAAGGCCATGTCACTTTTTTATCGAAGATCATTTTGAGGCCTTTTCCAAGGCGACTATATGACATTGAATTCTGTATTATTGAAGATCACCCAAACCCTAACTTATAACAACCCATCTAGTGGTTGAACCTTAGTATTGAAAACCTAGGTCATATTTGGCCCTGCCAAGTGCTCTATCCATCTTTAGACCTGCAAAACTTATCACCTTGAGCCCTAGTATCAGAATACCCTTATAGGTGATTTAGGGGAGCCTCCCTTGTCGTTTAAATCTCACTTAAGGGTAAGAGGAAGGTTGTTGAGGTTATAGTGGCAACCCTTCCTCATTGTTGCCACCATAAGGTTGTTGAAGAATCAAGGGCGATTCTATGTAGTGTGATACTTCTTGACTTGATAACAATTTGTGGAGTCTTTTACTTCTCTTGTTAGCTTAATCTTCTTCTTCTTATTAATGCATATGTGAGTACTACATCAAACTGCTACCGAAAACATAAGAACAAGAACACAAGATGTTGGCTCTTTGCCAGGGCCAAAACCTCTCTCTCTTAGAGAGGAAAACCCTTCAGTAAGTTTCTCTTATTGAAGCTTCTTATTGATCAATGCCAAACCCTAGATCCTTGACTAGGATGTCCACCAAGCACAAGTCAAGTCCTTCCTCTTTTTTGCACTATGTTCCTTGACACATGGACTTCCTCCTTCTGACACTTTGTTCCCCAGCACTTCGTCCTTTTCTTCACTGCTTTGTCTAGAGATAGACCTTGGCTATGTTAGCTTCTTGATGAGATATTCTTCTTCCTTTCTTCAAGATGTTCTTCACTTAAGGAGACACCCTTCTCTTGATCCAGTGGATTCTTCTTGAGGTCTCTCTGCAAACTTGATGTGATTGAACAACAACCCTAGTTTGGCCACGTATGGTAGGAACCCTAGAGAATTAGGGTCTTTTTCCTTCGCTAGAGACATAGGTTTCTTCGCTTGACTTGGGAGGCCTTGTAGGCCTAGTTCCAAGAATCAAGCCCAAATAACATTAGTTCATGGACTGTTTTGTCCTTGCTGTCATACCCGCAGACTTGACCTCCTTTTCTTCGCACGTGTGACTATTTCTAGCCCTAGAAACAGTCCTCTTCACTTCAGTTTTCCTCCTCCTTCCTTCACTGCACTAGGAGACCCTTTAGACAAGGTTTTCCCTTCTCTTTTTCGGCTACTTCACTTCGCTGATTTCAAAGATGTTTTTTGTTGACTTTTGAGGGAGTGGATAACCTCTATTTATAGAGGACTGTCCCTCCTTTAGGTCGACTTGAGGCCGACTTGCTCACTGTAGGTCGACATACATTTTCTTCATCAATTTTCATCGTTTAGCCTCTTTTGAAGGACATTGCTGCATGGAGAGGACTTGTACTTGGCTTGGAGGTATTCCTTTGACCTTATACAATATTCTACATAGTGTAACATGCCCTTAAGGTCGTCAATATTTTCTTTTTACTATTTGACTCACCTATAGCACTTTAACATGTGCTAGACCAATTTCAATGAGCAAGAAACTCATGACATATATTATAAAAATATATATATATTTTTCTTGAATAAATACAAATATCAAAAGCAATGTTGCGAACATCGACATCGGGAGAAAATCGGCAAGGGTCCGGAAAACCAAAAAATCGTAAAAATCGGGAAAGTATCGGTAAAAAATCGGCAAACATTGGCAAACTTAAGATACCATAAAAGTATTTTTAAAAATCAGCAAACATCGGCTAGGCCAAAAAATCGTGATTTCGAGATAAAATTGGGATGTTATCGAGATGTTCGCAACACTGATCAAAAGTACATTTATGAAGACCGAACCTAGTTACATTTCCTTCAACACACCCTCTTAACTAGAGAGGTCTTCATACAACATTACAGGGTGTTTGGCTATGTTTCAATCTTGAAGAATTCACATAAGAGAAACTGGATTTGCAATCCATCTGTTATAACATCATAATAACCAACATTTTTTTCCACAGCAAGGCCTTGATTGACAACTTTATCTCTCAATAGATCAGAGCACAATGTTGGCAATACCAATGACTCACAGACACCTTAGTCATTGTTTCTCAAGGTACATACCCACTCGGGTGTTCACTGAGTATGACCTTCTAGGACTATTCTTGTTTTGGGTTCCCAACCCTCAAAGAATATCTGTCCTCTGGCCCACTCTTGTCTTGGATGCCCTACACATCCTCAAAGAGTATCGGATGCCAGATGATTACTTAAGCCTCCCATTCTTTCTTTCCCAAGTGAAGACAAGAATGTTGTGTCTATCACTTCCTCTCAATTGAGGAAGACATGCCCAAGTATCCTCTGAGAAGGTACTTGTCCAAGTTCCTTTGTAATTGGGAACTTGTTGTAACTCCCTCTTAGCTAGGGACTTGTCCATTTATCAACAACTTCTTCTTCGTGGGTCCTCCAACTGCTTGATCTCCTTCCTTCCTTTGATGTCATGAAGTCTTTGTTTGAACTTCTTCTTGGTAGGGCACCATCCATTGATCACTTTCCTTCCCTATTAGTCATGTCATTGCCTCTTTCGTGGAAAGTGGCCTTCTTGTCATATATCAAGTTCTCTTGTCATTTGGTTATTCCTTGTCATCTTGTCTATGCTTTGGACTACTCTTCACATGGATGCTTCTTTATACTTGCTTGTTCCCATGCTTTGATTTAGTTGCCCTTCATGACTTCATCCTGATATTGCTTCAAGATAAATGGTGCTTTTGCTAGATGGCTTCTTCATCACGACATCTTCGTAGAGTAGAATCAGTTATCTGCACCTTTCATATCTCCGAGACCTTCATAGATGTCAAGGGTCCTTTGATCTTTTCCTTTCTTAGTCAGAATTGTCCTGCCTTCTTTTGGGAGATGTCTTCAATGGATCTTTGTCAGATAGTGATTCTTTGTGATCATGGTGTTCTTCACATGCTTGATCTCTTTCTTCACTTGCTTCTTCTTGGATAGATTGGTCAACCACCTTATGCTCCTTGTGAGAGCATTTCTTCATTGCTTACTTCTAGGACTAGTCAACATTCCTTCTTCACTTGCTTCTTAGTCAGCAATCTTATACTCCTTATGTGAGTATTTCTTTTGTTGACCTTCATTGCACTGTAGTACATGCCTTTGAGCATGCCATTGGTGAAAGAGATTCTTTTCTACTTGACCATATCATAGAACTATTCCCATGACTCAATAATATATATATATATATATATATAATAACATGACTAAACTTAGATGCATACATACGTCATCTTGATTCTCCTTTGATCATCTTAGCTTCATTTGGTTGTCCTTGGTGTGGCCCTTCTTGCTTCATCTTAGCTTGCCCGCATATCATCATTTTCTTGAATCCATGAATGGGACTCCCAATGAGACATCTGCTTTTATGAATCTTCTTTTGAAGATTCCATCATAGGATCTTGAAGATCCTTACCCTGTAAATGTTTCTTTCCTTTTGATGATGGAGGTCTTCTAAGATTCTTAATCATGATTAGTTTTCTGTCATTGTGGATGAGGTCCTATACTAGGTATGCTCCTTCTACATGAATATCTTGAGCTATATCTACCATGCTCCTATATTCTAGAAGATATTTTTAACCATGCATTTTGTTCTATTTATAAATGCTCCTTCTACATGAGTATTTTGAACTTTATGTACATCATGCTTCTAGATTCTAGAAGATGTTTTTAGGCATGCAATTTTATTCTATTCCTACATGCTCCTATCCTACTCAAAACTTTGAAAGAAGAATTTAAGTAAAGAGTTTGACTTAGTCATAGTAGAGATCTGGAGGATCTTCCTTCTTTTGCTTCTTGTCTTCTTCTTTCATTTCTTGCGTCGCATGAGCTTCTTCCCTTTTTCTTTTGTTGTTATTGTCCTTTTTTAGTTTAGGACAATTTCTTTTGTAGTGTCCATATTCTTGGTATCCATAACATTGGATTTTGGACATATCTTTGTTGTTTGTTCTTCGGGGACCAAATTTGCCAAATTTTCCCTTTCTCTTGGCCATGGTAGCAAAAGCTTTCTCCTTTGATCCCACATCCTCTTTTGCTTTGAGTCTTGTTTCTTCTATCTTGCATAGAGACCACATTTCACTTAGTGGGGTGGCTTCATTCTTTGCATATATGTTTGATGTGAAGTTGCCCCAATCCTCAAGTAAAGCATTGAGTACTACAGTTGTGATTTCTCTGTCAAACATGGCTTCCCCTAGCTCTTGAAGTTGATCCCTCATCTCAGAGATCTTCACGAAGTAGGGAGCTATTCCTTCCTTTGATATCTTCATCTTGTACAATTCATTTCATAGAGATATCACTTCTTTAGCTGTGCTTACCGAGAATAGCTCTACTAGTTTATCATAGATTTCTTTCGATGTTTCAAGTTTGGAAACATAAGGAATGAGAGAGTCTTTGATGGATTCTATTAGAATCCTTTGAGCTCTTGTCTCATCCTTATTATACTTGACTAAGGCTTGAGTTTGTTCCTTAGCAGGAATAGTGACATTCCCTTTGATGTGTCCTAGGAGTTCATTCTCCTTGAGAAGTAAATCAGTGCTCTTCTTCCATGCAAGAAAGTTGTTGGTACCTACCAATTTGTTGCTTTCCTTGCAAAAATACATTGATGTATATTCAAAACGGGACATATACTTACTTGATAGATTTTGAGATGTAGTGGACTTGCTTTCTCCTTGAAGACTTGATGGCTTGCCTTCCTTAGATCTTGATGTTCTTCAAGTTGCTTTCTCCAAGTGGGCTTGCTTGATAATGAGTTTTGCTTGATGACTTGTAGCTTGATGTAGGTCCTTTTTTGATCTGCTCTTCTTGTAGGTGCCTTATATAAGGCTCTTCTTCTTGCTATGTAGTCTTCCCTGATGTGATAGATGGTAGACCTTCTTGTCCTTTGATGTGATTGAGACTTCTTGGCTTGATGCTTCAACTTTTGTAGATGTTCTTCCTTGATGAGTGTTCTTGAGATGCCCTTTCCTTGATGTGTCACCTTAGCTCTGATACCATGTTGAAGAATCAAGGGCAATTCTATGTAGTGTGAGTCTTCTTGACTTGATAACAATTTGTGGAGTCTTTTATTTTTCTTATTAGCTTAATCTTCTTCTTCTTATTAATGCATGTGTGAGTACTTCATCAAACTGCTACCAAAAACATAAGAACAAGAACACAAGATGTTGGCTCTCTGCCAGGGCCAAACCTCCCTCTCTTAAAGAGGAAAACCCTTCGGTAAGTTTCTCTTATTGAAGCTTCTTATTGATCAATGCCAAACCCTAAACCCTTGACTAGGATGTCCTCCAAGCACAAGTCAAGTCCTTCCTCTTTTCTGCACTATGTTCCCCAGAACATGGACTTCCTCCTTCCGACACTTTGCTCCCTAGCACTTCATCATTTTTTTCACTGCTTTGTCTAGAGAGGTAGACCTTGGCTATGCTAGCGTCTTGATGAGGTATTCTTCTTTCTTTCTTCAAGATGTTCTTCACTTAAGGAGACACCCTTCTCTTGATCCAATGAGATTCTTCTTGAGGTAGGTCTGCAAACTTGATGTGACTGAACAACAGCCCTAGTTTTGCCACGTATGGTAGGAACCCTAGAGAATTAGGGTCCTTTTCCTTCGCTAGAGAGATAGGCTTCTTCACTTGACTTGGGAGGCCTTGTAGGCCTAGTTTCAAGCCCAAACAACACTAGTTCATAGACTGTTTTGTCCTCGCTGTCATACCCGCAGACTTGACCTCCTTTTCTTCACATGTGTGACTGTTTCTAGGGAGTTTCTATCCCTAGAAATAGTCCTCTTCACTTTGGTTTTCCTCCTCCTTCCTTCGCTGCACTAGGAGACCCTTTAGACAAGGTTTTCCCTTCTCTTTTTCAGCTACTCCACTTCACTGATTTCAGAGATGTTTTTTGTTTTCTTTTGAGAGAGTGGACAACCTCTATTTATAGAGGGTTGTCCCTCCTTTAGGCTGACTTGAGGCCAACTTGCTCACTGTAGGCCGATATACATTTTCTTCATCAATTTTCCTCGTTTAGCCTCTTTTGAAGGACATTGCTGCATGGAGAATGTCAGAACCTTGATTTCAAATTAATTTTAAATACCAAAACATGAAATTTGAATACTGAATTTGAAAGATTAATCTAATGAATTGAAAGATTAATCTGATGAATACCAACCTGTTTGCTCTACTGCAAATTTGTTTGCTCTAATCTGCTCTGATGTAATTTTTGTCCGACTATGTTATCAAAACGGCCAAAAACCTCCCTGCCGAACTGGGTACAACCTGGGTACTCAGTCTCAGAAAGCTTTCCAATTGAAGCACTCTGATTCCCTTGTGCCCAAAAACTCCAGTATAATCAAGACTCAAGTTCCCTTCATAGCTGTACCACCGTGTTCCAGAATTGTTCTCCTCTCTGCCCCGTCCGTAAAATGGTTTTTTTCTCCCCTTTTCAAGATTTCCTTCCTTATTTATTTCCTCATCCACTGCCTTCTTCTCATCTCCATGTCAATATTTTGGTTACGTGTAACTTTTATGAAATCAAATCTCATTTGATTTCGTTGATTTTATTTGGATACAAAATTTTGATTTAATAAAGTTTATTTATTATTTTAATGAATTAATTAAATT